>QVOB01019002.1:0-28479 GCA_014839585.1 Pseudomyrmex concolor | reverse complement strand
ACGCGTGACGTGCCGAATTTACGGCGGCTTTTCAGCGCCCCGTCGAATTCTAAAGATGCCTATGCCGCGATCTCGTCGGGAGGAATAACACCCGCCGGTGTTATTCCAACAAACCACGTTTTATCGGCGGTTTGTTTGACGTTCGCAACAAATTATAAAGTAAAAAATTCAAATAACAAAAAAATAATAGAATTTAAATTTTCTCGTCGCAAATAAATTATATCCGCAAGAGCGACATTGCGGACCTATTGTTTTTTTTTCTCGCGATTGTCGATGTTCTATAGTGAATCGGGGTAAATTTACGATCAAGACTCTTCCTTTCTCTCTCTCTCTTTCTCGAGACGTGGTTTTACTCCGACATCCTGCAGAAGACGGAAAAAAGACGACGTCGATCGTCTAGAGAAGTGCATCTCTCGTCCCGCCTTTAACGCGCATCTTTCTTTTCACGGACTCGCGTTTTTCCAGGACGATCACGTAAATCCCGTGCGTCGTCCACGCTCCGCCGGGTAAGGTGATCGTCGTCGATCGTTCCCTTGCGTATCGCGATTCGATATCTCTCGATCCGGAGCAATTAATAACGTTAATCCCGCGTAGAGAAGACGGATAGACAATTGTAGAACGAGGGAAGAGAAGTAAAGAGACACACCACACACATGTACGTACACGCGCAGAGATCGATACCGTGCGAACGAAGAAGCGAGATGATGAAAGAAAGAGTGGAGGGTGGGGTTTCCGAAGAAAAAAGAAGCAGAACGAAGAGGCGGCAAAACGTTCGACCGAACGAAGATTGACTCGGTGCGTGTGGGCTGCTCTCCCGGCATCAATTAAACGGCATCTAAAGTGTGTGCACGTGCACACGTGCGCTCGCAAACGAACGCACGCACGCACGCACACACGGCGAAACGACGAGCGCGGACCGTCCATTGTGCTCCGCGCGTTCGCCAAGATGGCCGGCGTCTGCTCGCCGCGGCCGGTGATGTACTAACGCGCGCACGCACGGCGGCACAGAAAATTGACAAAAAGCTCCCGATTAGACCCCGCTGAGTGTCTCCGAGTCACGACAGCCGCGACAATTAATGACCCATCGGGCGAAAAGCGTTTTATGTTTTCATCCCGATAGTTTCCGGAGCATTTTTTGTTTTTTGTCTTCCCCGCCATTGAAAGGGCCGGCCGCGGTTTTATCCTTTCATTGACCACGAAAAGATCAGATCTGAATCGCGCATGAATAGCGATAAATAAAATTTTTATTTTAAATTTAATTTAATTCATATTTTTGTTAATCCTGTTTGCAAAAAAGTCGACTTTTGTATAATCATATAAATTGTTTGGGTTCCCCAATTTAAATGTAAGAATAGAAACAAAAAAACAAAAAAAATTACACACAAATTCGCTCGAATAGCGAGGCAATCCTTCCTGAATAAATGTAAGGCGATGCTGTTCATTTACTAAATACGTAATTGGAGCGCACACCACGGTCTCGTGCACGAAATAAAATAATGCGAGGCACTAGCGCGCGGAAGAATATAAATGGAAAAATTAAGCCGAACTTGCTCTTGTGTTAATATATTCCCGGTATGTTCCCGTGTGGATTAATTAACCAGGATTAGTTTTCCCGAGCGGCACAATTGATAACATTTCCGATATATTAAATTATATCGTGAAAGGAAACGAGGGGAGAATATGATTGTAAAAATATAGTGTATCTCAAGTTTATATATATATATATATAAGATAAATTTTAACAATTTACTATAGGAATATATTATGTGCATATATATATACATATATAAAGACGATATTTCCACGAAAATTATTTCTTTCTCGTAAAAGCTATGCCGACGTCGCGTTTCAAAGACGCGACAAACGCGATTTCTGTCCGCCAGGGATCTAGCGCGCTCCTAAGATGTTTAGACACGCGCGAGCGACGCGGTCCCTGTCGTTTCTCAGTCAGCTCGGTGTTCCTTTTGGATTTCGGAGTATTAAGGGACACACAAGAGAGACGCGAGTTCTTTCTCTCACGGTCGAAAATAATACCGGGAACGGGTTCTTTGATGGTCTCTGCATAGCGCCGGCGCCTAACGTTTTTGCTACATGTCCCCGTACTTTCTGTCCCCTCGTTTCTTCGTTGCCGCGAATTCCTCCTAGATCCTTCTTCTACATCCTCCCGCGCGACATGTGACTAATAAAATACCGCGACAAAATTCTACGTCGCGAGAGCAAGGTTTGTCGTTGCAAATTTAGTTTCTTTGATATTTCTCTCGTCATTCTCTAAAAGGGAGTTTCGCGCAGACAAACATTCTACATTTTTCTACGTCAGATTTGTTTTTACAGATTTACAGATTTTTGTTTTCCAATGAACTATTACTCAAATAAGTATAACGCGCCAACGGTGTTTTTCTTAATTTCTTTTTCATAAGAAATACACGCGTCGCGCCCACGTACGACGCGTGTTACTGTCGCGCGCTACCCTCTCTAGACAGGGATGTAAAAAAAGGAGGAAAAACTAAAATATTCCCGTGGTGGTCGATAGTCTGAGAAATGAACAGGTTGCCAGCAGACCGTGTCTATCGTGTGTCCTTCTCGACGTATAGCGCGTCACAAAACACCCGACCGTGTTTTCGAAATTACCAGGATAATATAATTATGGTTTGGCAGTGTTCTCTGCGGTGAACGATGGAAACGAGGTCTGCAACTTCAGGAAGGTGTCCATCGGAAGACAGTTATTATAATTATGGTTCGTGAGAGAGAGACGAGGAGCGAAGTCTCGTTTCTTGCAAAGAAAATGCGTAAAATTACAGGGTAGCGCCGTCTCCTTTAGCTTCGCGTGCTACAATTTGGAAAATCGGTTAGAAGCTAACTAGGCTCGAATCCGAGACCCTCGTTTTTCTACAGGAATGAGAGTAATGGCAAATTTTCAATTTTCCCATCACAAAGTGCTTTTTTTTCAGAGATTCCATTTTTTTTTTTTTTTTTTTTTTTTTGCCGTATAAGAGTCTCTCAGCGAAATTTCACGGGAAAGTTCGTGAAAAGAAGAACGTTCTCGTGTTGGTCTCGAACAGACCAACAAAAATAGATTGCGCGACGACGACGATGGAGAACTTTTCATTAGCATTTTTTTCGTGCCTTCCTCCTTCCTGTTGAGGTCCACGACGAAATTAATAGTATCGGGTCACGGGGACGCGAGCAGGACACGCAGAAAGGAGACTCCTATTCTCTATCTTTGTCCCCGTGGGTCCTTAACGAGAAAATAAATGCCCGCCAATTTTTCACGAACGACAGCGACACGCCTCCCCGCGCGCGCGGCCACGAAGGTAGATGAATTTTTAATTTCACGGCTCCGAGTTTTTCACCCAAGGCAAGGAAAAACCCGAAAAAGCAGGACGACCGGCCGCCGTCACGGGGCAAGATTACACGGCTTGCACTCCGAGACGCGAGATATTAATTCTTTCTTTCCACCCTCCGGCGTTTTTTCGAGTCGTCTCGTGCTGTTCGTTACGCACGCTTAATATCTCGAGTGGAAAGAAATATATCGTTAACAAGTATTTACCGCGCGTTTCCTGGAAATAGTAACTCTTATTACAAATTCAATTCGGCTTGATTGTTCGACGGGAGACTGGAAAAGAGGCATTGGAACGGAAAGCGTTACATGTGCTCGGGCGAAGATCGTTACCGGACGCGTGTTCGTGCGGATTGTCCGCGCTAGCATGTGCTCTTACGTCAAAAATCGCGTTTCCGGAAGAAATGCCACAGTATCCTTCCGGTTTGTCATAATTCGTTCTTGACTGACCGAGCACTTAACCGCGCGACCAATTACTCAAGACCCAAACACGAGAAACGGATACCAACGGTGGCGGACGTTAAATTACACGGGTGTGTCTCAAGCACGTGCGATTTAAAAATTCAAACGCACCGGAAGTAACAATGGTTCAATGCACGCGTTATATATATATATATATATATATATATATATGTATATGTATATTAATATGCTGATTTTTTTTTCTAAATCCCTTTACAAGAAATATGATTTAAATTTGAATCCGTAATTTGTTCAATTGTGTAGTCGCAGACGTAATTATACGAAAATTAAATTTTAATAGAGATATTTTAATTATTAGTGAGGAAATATGTAACTAATTTTTGTAACAATTTTTATGATGCGTACATAATTACTTCCGCGATGTGAAAGCCGATCAGATGTTGCGAGAGAGAGAAAGAGAGAGAGAAAGAGAGACGACTTTGAAGTGACGGGCTCACAGTTACACAGGGACCTCACAGTCCCAAGAACCTCTCGAAATTTCGTGTGGCGCGTATCTACGGACTGCTCCGACGAAACCCGCAAAACCGCAGAAACGGCATATTGGCCTTTTGTCGTGCCGCGCGACCGTGTCCTACGTGTGCGTGTCTGTGTGTGTGTGTTTTGTGCGCATCGAAACTAGAACCATTATTATTACGTCACGCGAGCGCTGTTGTGCGCGCTGCGATGCCGTTTTTATTGACGAGGAAGTCGCAGATGGCCGAGGCATTGTGCGCACCTTTCAGACATCCCGCCCACAGAAGCGATCGTCGGGCAATTTTTCGCGCCAAAATCATCGCCATCCGGAAGATTCCGAGGGGGTCGCCAAATGGCCACTCGCGCCCGGAAGAAGACACACAACCCGGAAGAAGTGTTCCGCAACTTTTCGCTAAAAATGCTTTGATTTGTTTTGTTTCTTTTTATTTTTATTATTTCGAGCCAAGAGGAGTTACGAATGCAACGAAGTATGAGCTCGAGTCACGAAGAGTGACGACAGTTCCGGGGACGCGAGCAAAACGACGAAGAGAACGGTCTGGCTGGTGCCAAGCAACGGCGCTCTCATATCGATCATTCTCGCGTCTCGCGAGAAAGGAAGTCTTTCGTCTCGTCGGAGAAATCCCATCAGCGAAAATTTTCGACCAGCGAACATTTTCCTCATTGCAAAATCATGCTCCTTTTTTTTTCGGGTGACTCCGTAGCCATCGATCACTGACAGTTTCTTTCGGGCTTCCTCCCGGGATCCTTTTGGCCCCTCGCTCTCTCGAGAACGAAGAAAACGGCCACGGCTGTGAAAAAAGCTACCGCTCTTGGTGAGATGCGAGAAGAGAGAGAGAGAGAGAAAGAGTTCGGAGAGACGGAGGTCGCGGGAAAAAGAGAGAAAGAAAAATTAAGGTGGATAGCCCTGACCATGCCAAAGCACACAAGCTCCAGCGAGCCGTGAAACTCTCGTAAATTGTCGATTCATTAGCGGGGGCCCGAAAAAAAGCTCCTCTCTGCGCGCTGCCTTTTTTGTGGCTCCACCCCCTTGGAATATCGAATTAAACGGGCCGTGGCCCGTGAGTTTTATATCTTTACGCTCGTTATATAAACATATACATACATTAATACATAGGTGTGTGCGTCGCCGTCCGTGCGTGGTCATTTAACGACTACGTGACGAAAAATCTTCCCGACGATTATAATGTCGTTTGTGGACGTTTCAGGCGACGAGGCGACGGCGGACGAGGCGACGTGTCGTCACGCCCCTTCCTCCGGTTTTCCGCATGTGAACAACTCGTGAAACCATCGCGCGTTGCCGCCGCTATTCCATTATGCGACAGGATGGAAATGCGACGCTGCCAGGAAGTACCTACCGCGCGGACTACCTCTCGTGTCCGCGAAATCGTTTCGCGGAGTCGCGTTTTTTTTTTGCGAAGAAACATCGCGCAGAGAGAGGTGTTTGCGTCCGGCGTATGGAAATTTCGCTACGCGAATTCTTCGTGAGAGAAGCGTCGACGTGCTCGGAAGGAAGGAGGTTTTTCTCGTCTTCGCGCAAAATTCGACGTGGCTAATTTCGTCAACGCTCGCAGGAAAAAAAAAAGAGAGACAACCAACAAGAGACAGCCTAATGATTTTCAGCTCGATAACGTGAAGCGTATCGAATGGCCTCGATTAAACGTAATTCTCGAACTAATTTAATTCTCGACCGCGAACGCACAAAAAGGAGGTGAACAGGAAGGAGGAAGAAGAGGAAAGACTTGCGGCGAGGGAGGGGAAGAAATTGTGAAGACGTTCGTTGAAGAAACGCGCAGACCAGAATTTCACGGTCGGTATCTGCCGATGTCTCGGCGACAACCGGCAAACGGGGGTGGGAGGGAAGCAAGAGGAACGGAGAGGAAGATCGTCGCGTAAGCACCGGCTCTCTCGAATCGGCGGACAACCACGCATAGTTATTTTCACGACATCCGCGCGGCAAAAGAAGCGACTATTCGCCATGGTCCGGTGCGCGGCGATGACAGTGGTTCGGGTGAAATTGGTCACCATGTTGCCACGACGAAGGCCGCTGCGGATCGACCGCAGTTACGGTTAAGCAGCGCGCGCGCTCGCGTAATTTCTATGGTTATATCTGTTATTCGTCCGTCCGCGTCGTGAAACCGTCGCGATTCTTTTGCCGCTCCTCGTCGTCGGCGTGTCTGCGGTTTCGCCGGCGCGGATTTCTGCGCGCTTTCATTCAACATTGTCCCCAAGATAGATTAAAACGTACAATAAAATTATAAAGCGTACTCCCAGATAGAAATTAACGCAATAAAACGCGATAATTTCAGAGAATTTCAGTTGAAGAAAATTTTTTTTATTACTTTTCTGTTTTTATAGACGAACACGTAGAAAAATAATTGGAAGATAGTCCTTTAAATGTAATGACATGTGTTGTTTTTCTCTCTGTGTCTCAAATTCATTTTCCCTCTTCTCGAACAATATACACAGATGCCAAGCCGCGTCTAAGCGCCTAATGTGACACGATAACGACGTTTCGATAAACGTCGTCGCAATTTTAAATGATCGAACGGTTCGAATTGTCAAAACAGCGGCTACGCCAGAGAGCTCTCTCTAGAACGTCTCGTTAACCGATAACGATCCCCCACATACGGTACGCGGTGAATTATGACTTCGACGATAGTCGCGCGATGCGTTTACGCCGGTCGCGATTAACGCGCGGTTAATTACTCCCGCGCACGTGACAAAAATACATGACGCACGCTCATCGCCGCCGAACGGGCGTCAGTCGCACGAACGAGGCGGCAGATACCGAGCGAAATTAACCACTTCTCTCTCTCTCTTTATGCGCTTCGCGTTTGTCGGCGTGCGACATCCCTCCCCGATTTCCCGTTTCCCGTGAAAGCTAGCAGCCGGCCGGCGTGGTAGGGGGTGCTTTAAAATGAAAAGGTAATGACTTGTGACCGGAGATGATTTCGAGTGGCCACGTATCGGCCGGACAATGGTCATTGTTGGCCAACACGGTCACGCTTCGCAGGGGGATGATCACCGGCGGCCGAGCGGGTGGCATGATTTATTTTTGGCCCGCTCTTAGCACGCCACCCGCGCATCATCGGTGTTAAACACAATGGAGCCACCGTTCTGCGTCAATGAACTAACCGTCGTTAGCGAATCGGGTATCTTTGCGTGGCGAACGAAATTTTAATGCTCTTCGATTTCGATCGATTCTCAAACAGCAACGACACTCTTACGTAGAGTCGCAGTCTTTCGTTTGAAACAAAAATGCAAGAAGATTAATTTTTCCGTTGCGAGGTAGAATTTTCTCAAGTGATTAAAAATTATTAGAATTAAGAAACAGCTGAGAAGAAAAGAAGATCTCGTTTCCCTCAAAAAATTGCGCTTTTGCGAAAAAGTATAGTGAAAAAAAACTTGGTAAAAATACTCAAAAGAAAAAATTTAACAGGACCGCTACTATAGAAAGCGGTTCTTAACACGAAAGGCAACGTGTGAGATATGTATTGATAAAATTAACAACGCGCGCACGTCTGGTCGTGCGTCCGGTAGTTTTGTAAAATTCCGCGCACACCTGGCGCACGTATATGAATCACGTTTCAACATAAAGTGCGTCCGCGAGATACGGTTTTCGATTTATCTCTTCGCGTAACGGACGAGCAGCACAGCGTCAGTCAACATCCCACATATCACTTTCTACGACGCTAGAGCCACAGATTCTATCTCGCCGACTCGATCATCATGCACATGTTTTCGTACATGCAATCGAAATCATAGACCGCAGCGAGAATCATCTCGTTCGTAACAAGCGTGTTTTCAACTGTCAATTATCGCATGACTATTACGTGTCTAATTAGATAATTGCAAAATAACATCAATAACGGAGCGATTTATCAATTAATCTCCTTCTTGAGGCAATGATAGACACGCACCTGCGTAGAATACGTTGCTCATTCTCCTTCGTCTTCGGTTGGTCTCGCGAACAAAAAGTTTGCACATCGCAGATGCAAAAAGTCACAAGAGTAAAAGAAAGTAAATGCTCTTTTGCGTGCAAAATTATAAAAAAAAAAAAAAAACTCTCTTTTTTATCTATTACGGATGATATGTTATATAAATTTCTCGTGTTCTTTTGTGTGATCTCACCGACTCAATTGGTAGACGCGCTATTACGTATCATCCCGTGTAACACTGCTCGCGGGCAGTGACAGACACTCGCGTGTAAACCTTCGAGAGAACTTGTCGCCGGAGCGAATCTCCTATCCATATCCTTCCAAGTCGCGATTGTCGAAAAAAGATGCGAATCTCCGTCCGTCGTGAACGGATTCGCTGCTGGCTTCGGCGAGGCTGTTTGTAAAAGAGTTCACGGCGCTCGATCGCGTGATTTATGGGACTCGCGACGGACGGGTCCCGCCACCGACCGATGAGAACCACTGTCATGGCGGAGACAAAAGGACCTCCCGATACCAAGTACGGACGGACTGTCTGTCGTCGCGCTGTCAGTGAGAGTCTGCACCGTCGTTTTGTATATTCCAACGAAGAAGAAGACCACGGAGAAAAACGGAGAAAGAGAGAACGGAGGTGATCGGGAGAGGAGGCGAGAGAGCGAGAGAGCGATGAGTCGGAGGCGCCATCTTAGTCTGCATTCCATTGTTTTAGATGATTCATACGCGGGCCCGGCCCCGGAGGGCCTCCTAATTTATTAGTTTGAATATCGAGCGCAGAGCCGGCGGGAGGAGTGTGTGGAGGAAAAGGGGATGAGAGGAAGAAGACCAAGAAGGAGAGGAACGAAGAAGTCGGGGCCAGAAGAAGAGCGAGAGGAGGCTGCTAGCTGGGTGGCCGGGGACCGTCTCTTGTTTATACTCTTGCCCCCCCGCCCTCCGGGGGCCCCACCTCTCTTGCTCTTCTCTTCTTCTTCTTCTTCTTCATCGTTGTCCTCATCTTCTTTCTCCACGTCTTTTCTTCCTCTCCGTCTTCTCTTCTTACTTCTTCGTTTAACAACTAGGTTCTACAAACTCACTTTCCCTTTTCTATATTTTAAGTGTCTGAAAATCTCTTTTATGACTTATCTCCGATGATGAAACGTATGTTGCGCACACGCGCCACTTATAATAAAGATGCTACCATTACGATTTTAACCGAAGAACAAAATCGACGCGCGTCCGCAAATAAAGATAAAATCAAAGCGTTCGTAACTTTTATGTACACGTTGATTTTGAAACATGTTGATTTTTATCCCTATTCATTACTGAGAATGACACGGTAACATAATTGACCTTAATCAGCGCGTTCGCCAACACGTACGTACGTGTGTGTGCGCGCGCGCGCGCGCGGTTTTCCCTCCGCCTTAACGACCGCGTACCTCTTTTTGCTCCTAATGGCTTCGCTTTGCTTCCTTAGCTACAGTCGATTGTCCTTTCCTCGCAATGACTCGGACGTTACCGCAGGCGTATCACGTACTCCAGGTGTGCCACGGATCCGAAACCCGCCGCGTTTGAATGACGTTCCTTTCTCAGAATTTAGCGAACAAAATCGTGCTTCACGGCAAAACGTTTTGCCGCGCGCAGCATTCAAAAAGAATATCAAAATAACACGGATTGCACGCCGCGAATTGAGACAGCACATTTGTAGAAAGCAATAGAGAGAGAGAAACTCGCGTGTTGCATCATTAAGATTTTTTTTACGACAAAGGAATCCAGTTTGATCATCTCCGTATTTAGTGCTGCTAATCTCTATAAGATCGCGAATAGAGATATATAATGTATTTAAACGCACTTTTAAAAACAAACTTGTTTCCATAAAAATGTGCGTGTACACGAGTCCTGAGAAATGTTAAGTTATATTATTTCAAAATCATCTATCGGATTTATATTGTTAAAATATTTTTTTATGCAATTTATTCACAAATAATGTTTTGTTTTTTTTTTTTTTTTAATTACGCGCCGTGCATAATTTTCACAAAATCTCTTTCGGCGACTCGCTTTTCGAGAATTCCGCGGAAGATGATGTCAACCGTGAGCGGTGACCGACAAAAATGGGAATGAAATGCAGGCAACATGCAACACGAGACACTGTCAAACGATTTAGTCCCGCGGCACGTATCTCTCGGTGCTTCAGATACGAATCTTGCGCCGGGGGAAACGTTTCTTTCTGTCGCGCAGCTAGAAAAAAAAAAGATGCGAAGAAAAAGAGCGTCTCTTCGCGTCGCGATCGCGGACGAAAAGGAAGGCGAACGGCAGGAAGATGGCAGCCGTATGGGGCCTCCCGTGGGCGTGGGAGGGAGAGAGACGGAGGACGAATGAAGGGCGTATTACGGCGAACGTAATATTCATCCCGGGTCCACTTCGAGGTCAGCGAGGCCATCAGCAGACTGGAGATGAATGAAAACTAGGCCCGCGCGCCGCGAGAGAAAGAGAGAATAGTAGCAGAAGCGAAGCTGAATGGGGGCCTCACGGTAATGGGACCGCCGCTCGTAAACACTGCGTAGGTATATGTGTGTATGGAAAGAGAAGGCGCGAACGAGAACGCTAATTCCGAGACAATAAAGCCTCTTGCTCGATGTTATCGCGCGCGAGTCAAGGATGCCAAATACAATTATTCGTGTTATTCAATGACACGTGCAACGTATTTAATTGGAATTAATTATTTGGAATTAAATGCGTCTCTCACAAAAAAAAAGCTATGATTCACGTTAAAAGCTTGGATGTAGCAATAAGTCGATTGTTCGATTCGTTAAATTGTTTCTCGGCCGTTACTTTCAAACGTCAATAATCGCGCGTTTCTATCTTGTCTCTCTTAAATATCACATTTAGGAAAAATGTTTCGATACATAATAAATTATTATATATATTAAAAAAAAAAAAAAAAAAAAAAAAAAAACACACGACGGTAGGACCTTCCGATGACTCGAGTTGTCGGCCATGTTTTTTCATCGCGAGTTGGGGGATGCAGGTCTCGAGTGCATCGCTCTTTGGCGAACCTCTCAGCTTCCACCTTCGTTTCCTAACGAGGGGTGCACTCTACTCTCTCAGTCATTCCCTCTCTTTTTCTCGTTTCGGTTTTTATTTCGCCTTCGCTCCGGCTCTGTCTCTCGAGAAACATGGTCGCCAAAGACTTATCTCATTCCACTCCCCTCCCTCTCCTTTCCATTTGCTATTTTCACAAAACAAAGATGCTTACTTTATTCGTGCTCTTGGCCGGAGATAATTGTTAAATTCGAGAGAAAATTAAGAAACGCGTAACTTCTTATTGTTAATTATTTTTTTATCGCGTGAGAAGAAATTCAAACAGCAGCATCAAATATCAACCAATGAGCAAAATGTTCATTTGTTTTTTTTTTTTAATTTTTTCAAACGCGATATTCCGCACCCGAGTTGCACGCTTTGTCACAAGTCACGTTCTTCGATGAAATAACGACGGAGTCAGAGTGACGAAGGGATTTACGTCTTCGCGGTGGGTTAATCCCCGGTGGCACGGCTTGGTGGCGAGCGTCATTTATGGTCATTCGGGAGGAAGTATTGCCAATTAGTCAAGTCGGCCATCTCGGCCGATAGTCCGAGGTATTGCGGCGTTGCCGTTGGCAGTCCGCTCACGTAGAGATAGCAGAGTATCGTTCGTGCTCTGCAGCTCTCTACGCCGCGATAGGTGGAACGAAATCCGAAAACAACCGGTCGTGGTCACGACCGTACGTACAAATCCCATCGATCCTTTCTCTATCTCTCTCTCTCTCTCTCTCTCTCTCTATCCCGTCATCTTTCCGTATCTCTGTATCTTTCTCTCTACACGTAGTACGCGAACAGAAGCGGAGCGTCCTCCATCCGCCCATCCTTGTCCCGCAATCAAGCTGCGTAGGCCGGTCAGTTTGTTCTAATCAGTGCTGACCGCGAGAGAGCGAGGTAACTCAATCAGCTAACGAACCTAGTTTTGCACCGCCAAACTGACCAATCCGTACGTCAAACGTACCTCGGGCGCAACCCTAACCAGTGCAAACACTTACCTTGCGGCATACGTGGGGCGATTGATAAGTATCCGAAACGACGAAATAGACAGAAATGCAGTATGTGCGCGTTGCTGTTGTCGTTTTATCTTTTAGAAAAACAAATGTCAAACGGTTCCGTGGTATATCCCGCGCATCGGTAACGCAATTACGCGAATGCTTCCGCTAACAAGATATATCGCGCGGGCCGGCTAAACTCTGCGATTCATCTCGTAATGGATAGTTGAATATGCTGGCAAATTTTGACTGTTTGATGTAACTTAGCCGCGGAACTAAACTTCCAATAAATTTGTTTTGTCCGCGGCGGCGGCCGCGACACACGAGCGTCTTTTTTTATTTTCCCGATACGATCGTTCCTTGATTTGCATCGTTATTGGTTTAGAACAAGACAAGGATTCTTTCCGCAAGAATAATATTTCGCGGCGAAGCCGCCGGCGTGATTTGCATGCGTGGCAAACGAGCGAGCTTCATCGTGCATAAATATAAATCCAAATTTGAGTACGCCGGTGAACAAGTCCTGAGCGGAGCGGCGGCGTTTCTTTCATGTTGGATCATACTTCTGTTCGTCCCCCACGGATCCTTTTCGGACCGCGCGCGGTTGCTTACGACTTGCGAGCGTGGCGGAGGGAGAGAGGGAAGTGGGTGGAGTGGCAGACGGGACGAAAGAGTAAAGGAGCCGGCATATTGTCCTACCGGATCTTGCCAAGATCGCCCGCCGGATGTGCGGCCTTGCACAAACGCGAAATCGTCGTCTCCGCTCGCCCCCGCTCAGTCACACACCCCCTTTGCGCCACAAACCCCTTTCGGGCCCCACCACCCCCGTCGATATGCCTCATGAATAGTCATAGATTGCGTAGTTCGAGCGGGCCACACACGTGACGCCGAAGAATTTCAAAAAAGACACTCGTGTGTATTTATTTATTTTATGGTATTACTGCAATATAAATGAGAAAATAATAATGAGAAAATATAATGAGAAAATAATGTGTGTTACATATTTCGCAATAACTTCTCAATCGGGAACTGGTTCTCCCTGAAGCAATAAAGAGACTTCGCTTCGCGCGGGTTTCTCTAATTCCCTCACAAATTTCAAAAATCCAACTAAATTCAGTACGACTTATGACGAATCGACGTGGAGAGCTACGCGGTGTGTGATCCGATATTTCATAAATTAATCTCTTTTTTTACGCGCGTCTCTTTCTGTCTCTCTCTCTCTCTCTCTCGTGAGAGCGCGTATCACCGTGAAGCAGCTTTCGGCTAAAGCGGCTAAAAAAAAAACGATCGCGCGACGCTTTTCCGGTCGTGCACCAGGCGTAATGCAATCGGTTCCCATGCCCATCACGAAAGCCGAGCTCGATGTAGCGGCGAACGACACGATGTGCGTAGGAGAGAGACGTGATCCTTTGATCCGACGCCGACCTACGTGTGTGCGCGCGCGTGCTGCCGACCGACTGCGCGAGCGGAGAGACCGGTATTAAACACGCTCGTTTACGAGTTTACGCGCCACGCCGCCCGAATTTCGGTCCCGGGAAAGGTCGTTACCGGGAGTATTTGTCCCGCGGCGAACGCCGCGGGAATACGCTACGGCGATCGACGGTGGAGAGGAAACGAGGTGACGAGAACCAGCTCGATCGTGGATGTCGTTCGATCGTGACTGACATTCCGAGAGATAGTCAAAAATGTTCGATGTCGAATCGGCAATGTCGCCGACTCTCTTGGCGATTGCACACCGCGATGCACGTTTTTGTATTTTTTTTTCACTTGAGAAAAAATTCAGCAAAAAAAATCAATAATAATTTTTAAATAAAAGAAAAACCTATACGAAATAAAGAGAGAGAGAGATCCATCGAGCGACCACACTCGAACTATTCCATCCGAGAGTTTCAAGATCATCTGCCGTTGAGAATCGCATCGCGTCGATTCTCATCAGCGTGGCTCCCGTAAGGCACGAAGAGACATATAAAGAGAAAGTATCTCAACGAACCTGGCGACAATGGCAACCTCGATTAGTGTTAATATTGGAAATGGGCTAGGCTCGCAGCGGGAAAACTCTTCCGAGGTTGGAGAGAATAGTGGACGGGTAGTGTAGAAGCAAAAACCAATCAGGTAGATATGTATATATATATATATATATATATGTACTACTACTCCCTTATACGCGCGAGGGACCCCTGCTGGCGTGACTGCTAAGAGATTACTTTACTTGACCTAATGCCTCTCGGTAGAATGCATCGTGATACTTCGATCGGTTACGCAAGAACATTATTAATCCGGCCGGTGGAATCGATTCCTCCCTCCCCGACAAAAGTTCCGGCAACGACACCTGCGACACATCGCGGGAAAGGAAACAAGAAGACAACGACTCCTCGATACGCAATTAAGGGGATGAGAGAGAGAGATCCAGAAAAGGAGACGAGAAACGACGGAGAAATATACGGCGCTCGCTCGAATATCGACACTCCGCGAATTGCGAAATCACGACTTTCTTGCCGAATGACGAAACTCGGCAGATTGTCGGAATGGGACCAGAATATAAGCATGTGCGCTCGGCCGCTTCCAATTTACTATCAGATTAGACTATCCGATATACCATTACGCGCGCGCGTGGATTATAGATGGATAAGCGCGCGCGTGTGTCGCGAGGCGCGATCGTGAGGCGCGATAACGTCCGCCATCGGCGCTTCGGGCCAGAAAATGCGACGCGATCGGCACGAAGATAATTAGCGCGTCCCCGAGAGTTGCTATAATCGGACGCCGGCAAGCGACGGAGCTCGCGCGAAAACGAACGCGCGTCGGTCTTCAAGAGACCGATTTCGTAATGACGACGACGAGGTTTCGCTTGCCAAGGCGTCCAGGCAAGCCGCGCAACATAGATCATCGTATCTGTCCGAGCGATCGGTATGGATGACGACGGTCGTCGCGTCGTCGCATGACGAAACCGAGTCTGTGCGCGCTTGTCGCCGCGTTCGCTTTGGAGAGATTTCGTATACGGAGCGAACGAAACGCGCGCGCGAGAGAGCATATTCACCACATATATATATCGCGAAGAGCGACCAAGAAGAGGGCTGTATAAAGCTTTATCTTATCAGATCGAGGGCGGCTTCCGAGGCGAGCTCAAAGTGCTAAGCCAACCGACGCGACTTTCTCTCTCTCTCTCTCTCTCTTTTTCTCTGTTCTCTCACCGATGTTGAACTCGCACAGTAACCTCCTCGGCTTCTTTCTTTCTCTAGGATATCTCCCCGCCTATCTCTGCGTCTTCGTCGCGTTCGCCGCTACGAACGGCGGATCCTCTAGCCTGCCTCATTATCGTAATTAGCCCCGGAACTCTCGCTGACGATCTCGGCCTAGCATCTCCGCACGAGTAGTAGTGCACATCGAAAGAGAGAGAGAGAGAGAGAGAGAAAACTGAAGAAGAATAGTAGTAGAGAAAAGAGAAGTCGCGTGTCCGAAGAAGGTGGTGGAAGAAGACACGACCGATAGAAGAAACGCGCGCTAACCCAGAAAAACACTTGGCCATCTAGCGACACCTTTATTTATAGGACTTATCGCCGTAACGCGCACAAACCGCGTTCGCTTTGAAGACGTTCTTCTTCGGGGCGACTTGCGTTTTTCCGCAGGCTCGCATGACGTTTCTTAAAATAACGCGCGATAATTAAACGCGTGTAGATATTCTGGATATTTTGTTTGTTATCCGGACACGGTATTTTACTTGGAACATAATCAAACTTATTCATCAAAATTAAATTAAATTTAATTAGTAAATTAATTTTAATAAATCAGATGTGTCAAAGTACGCGCGTGTGCTTTCTGACGTCTGCGTAAAATAGAAGAAAAAAAACAGATTGTTACGCGAATTCCTTTCTCTCTCTCTCTCTCTCTCTCAATCAACTTTTGCGAAAAGGAAAATTATTCGGAGGATATACGTCTGAAATAATAAACCGGAGGTAAAGAGAATAAGCATCCTCGCTTAATTATTTGTAATACAGCCATCTGTCTTCGTGAATTCGAGATGAGGAGAAAGAGGGTGCTTACAAAGTAATCCGTGTAATTAATGACATCTGAAAGAATTGCGTCGAAAGAAGGGGGAGGAACACTTGGTTGAAGGGTAAACGCGATCAGAGGCAATAAAGACTCTATCCTACCACTCGAGTGCTGATTTTAGGGAAAACCGACGACGTCCATTAACATGCAATAATACGAGGTTGTTTACTGACAAATGAATCCGCGATGATTGTGCACCGCCGACGTTTTCCGTCGAAGCTTCCATCGATTCCGCGAATGCGCTAATAAATTCCGAGTGGACGGCGGGTAAAAAAATTGCGATGATAATTAATATATGACGCGCGCCGGGACTGTTTTACGAGCGAATCCGTCCGGTTGCAGTCGAGAGAGCATATTAGCGACTGCATCTTCATCATTTCGCGTTAGAAGCAAACCAACGAAAAAATCCCGCGTCGCGAGATATAATTAATGTACAAACGACTGGATAAATGCACGCGCTGGATATATATATATATATATATATATATACGCGTGAGCGTGTGTATGCGCACGCGAAATATTAAATGACCGATGCTTTCGATACATAAAAAAAAAAAGACAAAAAATTTATATGCCAAGAAATAATGATGTATGTAGGTATTCGTCCTCTCGACGTAGCAGAGGAGAAAATCTTTCACTTCTACCTACTGCGAGAGCGACACACACACACACACACACACATTCAGTAATAAATATATTTTCTGAATTTTATTCTTAAATTATATTTTCTGCGTGTGATCTTTAAAAAAAAAAAAAATACATCCCGGGCGTTTGATATTAAATTTACCATGTCATTTAATCTAGCAAGGAAATACCGTTCGCGCGCAAAGTACTATTACTCGTTTGACATGCGGATGGCATGATTCCGACTACTATTCGCGAGTCGGCTGCGAATAAACGAGAGAGTCGGTCAGTTCTATTTCTAGGCGCCCGATGAACATCTTCGAGGTTTCTCTTTCTCTCGCGCTCTCTCTCTCTCTCTCTCTCTCTCTCTTTCTTACTCCGGCATTATATCATTCGCGCAATACGCGGTGAACCGGAGCAGGGTTGTTACGTCGTAGCGGCCTCACGTATGTTGTACGGGCGCATCGGCAGATGCAAATAACGGCGATGACGATTGGCGTCCGGCGACCCGACGACCCCACGGTCGGTGGTCCAATTTGCGGCTGGCTTTGTCCAATTATCCGCCATTAGGCATTACCCAGTGCTGGCGCAAGACTCCTACGCCACTTCCCTGTCGGCTAACCACCGTTCCTCGTCGCTGATAACCGACGACTCCACAACCCCTCTGTCTCTCTCTCTCTCTCTCTCGCCCTCCCTCCCGCAATAATCTATCCCCTCGTCCTCTCTCGCATCTCCGGGATCGTATTCTCGGATATACCGCGAATACCAGAGACGGGACGCGTAATACCGAGTTGTTGTTTCGTGGCTCGGTCTTCTGTTCGACCGCTTTCCACGCAGTCTTGGAAAAGAGAAGCTCGAGAAAGTTGGCAGTGTCGATATCGACGATTTGCATACACAAACACGAACGCGAATATCGAGTAATATCCGCGCCACGCCGGATACAACGTGGTTGGTTTTGGCTCTCGGTATCCTCCAATGAACGGCTAACGAATATTAATGATCGAAATAATTGTCTTGTCGAAAACGCCGTTCGCGTCACGACTGACGGCTATTGGCACGATTAAAATTGTCGGTGTATAATTTAGGCAGCAACGGTCGGAATGCTTCCAGTTGTCGCGTACATATGTATATGCCTACAGAAAAACTAGAAATTATAAATAGTATTATTTTGTTTTAAAGAACCGAATGATTTTTTGTTTCTTCTCACAATTCAAAGATACGTACATGATGTAAGTACAAGATGTAACTTGTGACTTGCGTCGAAAATCGACTTCGCACGCAGCTCTGACATAATCGCGCTCAAGGAAATAACTTTGTCAATCAGCGAACCGTAATTTTCTTAAGTCCACAAATGCCGGTTTTACGATCGTTATTTTGCAGAAGCGAGAGGTAAAAACACACACTGGTAAGACAGACAGAGAGAGAAAATTCCAGGCACGGAGGAGTGACGACAGTAATGGCGGTTGTGGGTATGTACCACGTCGGGAGGTAAGAATTCCGGGAATTTCGGGCAATTTTAACGGCACAGGCGCCAGGACTCCTCCGGGAGAGAAGATCCTGAATGAGAGTGGCTGGATATGGTCATGGGGGCCCACTGGGCTAACAAGGTGGGCCCGCCTCGCGTAATGACGGGTTTCGCACGGGGCCCCGCACTTATTACCTTTTATTTATTTTTAATCTTCCGCACATTCACCACCACACGAGGAGAAACGCGCACGGGGAACGGACGGACCGACTAGACAGACGGACAGACGTATCGCGGAAGAGAGAGAGAAAGAGAGAGAGAGAGAGCACATCCGGGCCCAAGGGCCCACCGAAGGCGCTTCTTCGCCATTCGATTCATTAGTCTTATTGGATCCCGCGACCGATTAACAGCCCCATCCGCGCGATTCCGGTCGATTTACGAGCTACTCTTTTGTCAGAACTGCTTTATTCGTCACTTTCTTTATCTCGCGAGCGGATTGATTGCCGACTTATTAAATCGTTACCTTCTCGATTCGATGCTAATTACATCATCGGAAGTCAACGGAAAGCAAAGGAGAAACACGATCGATTTTTAAGATCTAATTTAACACAAAATTGTCAATATTGTTCGTTGTACGTTCTTTGCGGAGATTATTAGCGAGAACTGTAGACATAATCACGAAGTTCATTATTAAACGACAAAATATACTCGACATTGTCTTGACTTTCAAAGATAATATAATTAATTCTCGTGGCAATCATCGTATTTTATACCGCGCCCATTGCCATGTCATCGCGATGATCACACTCGAATGTGACGATCGTGTCGAGCGTTTAACAATTCCGCAGATGAGTCGTTTTTTCTCTTTCTCTCTCTCTCTCTCTCTCTCTTTCTCTTCGCCTCGTCTTCGATGTGTTTTCTTAACGACACTACGGGCTTGAGGATGCTCAACAACGTATAATCAACACATTTTTATGTCCCGCAGCCAAACTCCTTTTCTGAATGGCCTGCATGCTCGGTGGTGAAGCGCGCGTCCTCCTCTTCCACCCCCTTGTGGCTCTAGCTGCTCGTTTTTCTGCTTTTTTTTCTTCCTACTTCCTGTCTCTTTTCCGTTCTCGTTCTTCTCACCCTCTCTTTTTTTTTTTTTTTTTTTTTTTTTTTTTTTTTTTTTTTTTTTTTGTTTTTTTTTTGTTTGTTTCTCTTCTACTTCCCGGGCAAGAGGGAGGCCTCGCGAAATTACTCGACCACCTTGGGCGCCAGCGCGGCCGTCGTGCGCGCAGCGCAGCCTACTCTCGCAATTTGCCAATTGGGGCCCCGGGCCCACGGATCGTTCATTTGCATTTTACGATTTTTCGAAGTGAAATTAACACGGCGTCTTCCGTCCCCCTCACCTTTTCATCATCGCGCGATCCTTTTCTTTTTCTCGTATAGATTCAGAACGTGAACCTTCTCACGCTGTCCTGGCTTCTGGCACGGCCCACCGACCCAGAAAACGACACGGTCGCCGTCCTTGCGAAATATCGACGAGCGTGGAAATTGACGTAAGATCGCCTTATATCGATCGATCGATCATTCGTTCGGTTAGTAATTAAGAAAGCGTAAAGATCTTTTTCAGCATCGTATATTTCAGCATCGATAATTGAGTATTTTCACTGAAGTTATAATAACATGTGAACTTCCTTTCGCGAGACGATTTCAATTTTCTCTCGACGTACGAAAAAAAAATGAGAACGCATTATTATTATTATTTCTCCGCGGTGGGCCAATAATGACAATCATAATCGCCACCATCAAACGAGAGAGAAAGAGAGAGATGATAAATTGTTGGAGACCGAGAGGACACCAATTTGCTAAACAACTGACTCTCGTAAGTCGCGGAACGCGTCAGCGCCCTGCCACAGAAAATAATCCCTAATCAAGGCACCACGAGCGACGAATTTCGGACGAGAGGAGCGAGAGATCGAGGCGATCGACTATTCGGGGGCTATTTTTATGGGATACCTTCGAACCGAATGAGGCCCACCTCCTCGTTTTCTAAGGTAGCATTCCCGATAATTCCGCAGAAACGAGATAATCAGACGACCACGAGCAGTGACCCATCGTCGTAAAACGCTTAACCATGAGTTTCTCGGTGATTTGTTCGCGGAAGCGAAACGTTCGGTTGAGAGAGAGAGAGAGAGAAATAAAGAACAGACAAGGGGAAAAGAGAAAAGGAAAGAGGAGACGCCCGCGGGGTATTAGCTCGTTCGACGGAATTGTCGAAACCGTCGAAAACGGCCTTGTCTTCTGGCGACGTGCCGAATGACCGATCAAAAATTAATTTCTATGAACGCGCGGGCGCGTTCTATTTTCCGGAAGCGACGGGACGCATCGCCAAAGGCGCAAACGAGATAAAAAAAAAAAAAAAAAAAGAGAGATTACGAGAAAGATCTTTATGCTCGTTGCAAAATTTGACGCTGACTGCGTTTTTCATATGGATTACACCTAGTAAAAAAGTACACGCTTCTCGCAAAATTATTATCGAAGTTATTAAGTCACTTAGTTATTAAGACAATATTTAACATTGGACAGAAGATGTTCGAACAACAATCCGTCTTGCAAAAAACAATATTTACAGCAGATTAAATTTTTACGATTTGTATACGCGCGACGAGAGAAAATAACGAACGCGATGCGCTCAAAACTTGGACATGACTTGCGAGAGAGTCTACTTCACATTCCGGTGTACGTTAAGAAGATTTTTGTCAGACGCTAAGGACGCGGTTCGTTGCGAGAATACGAAATCATAATGGCACGATGTGGAGCACGGCAATAACGGTTTACTGTAATAGCGGAGCTTTCGAAGCGAGATAAGCGCATTCCCGTCGATTCTCCCCGGCAATCTGGTGACGGTTACCGTGTAGCTATAGCTTTAACGTCGCGGACCGGTTAATAACGCCGACGAAACAAGGAGAACGTCTTTTCCGTGACGATGTGAGGTCCAGCGTTCGTGACCAGACGCGGAGCGCCTCTCTACGAACGCGCGCGCTAGGACGAAGGAATACGGGCGGCGGAGGACCGAGGAGCGCGCGAGTCAGCCTCGTTACGCGGTTGTTACCTGCCCATTGGCGTACTCATCCCGCGTCGCGTTATTAATATTTTCAGAAACTGATTAAACTCTCAAACATTCCAATTTCCTTATATACGTGTCTATTTACGTGAGCTTTAAAACATTATGCCACGTTGCGACGATTATTTTGATGATTCTATTTTTGATTTGTCAACGCCTGCAGTTGTTTTTTAGTTCGGCAAATTAATTGTGTCGTAATTTTGAGACTAAAAACGCGATGTAACAATATCTGAATCTGATAAGAAAAAATTTGAATCTGATAAGATTCTTAGATATCAAATCAATCAGGAAGAGATTGGAAAAAAATCCAGCGTGAATCGTAATTAAAACGCAAGTAAAACCAGCGAATTTTTCTCTTTAATTATCGCAACATAATTTACAGATATAATTCTGATATAAATAAAAATAAAAAAAAAAAAAAAAACGCGTAAGCAGCATGAGTATGACATATCGTCGGCTGCTAATGGACGAAATGCTCGTGCGCGAACACCTAATCAAAGTTCTTCCATCCGTGGCTGCCATCTAACGTGCACGTATCCGCCGTGGAAATACCTCGCCGTCGCAATTCCACGCCAGCGAAAGCTTCCTTTTCCCCGCGCGATTCTCTCTCTATAATTGTATACCATATCTCCCCAGATACCTCGCGTATAGTCACGACGCCAGAAGCTGAACGGAACCGTTTCATGCGCAGCAGACATGCCCTGCGCGCGCTCGCTCGCTCGCTCGCTCGCTCGCGCGATACAACTCTCTGAAGGAGATTGAGATCTCCTTTCGCGTTCATCCAGAGCTGTGATTACTTTCCAGCCGCGGATCACGATGGGGTATTAATAACGCGCATTTCGCTCGTCCACGTGAATACAGCCGGCTCGGTCTAATTGAGCGTAATGGCGGCTATTAGACCGATGTTTCGTGTATTTCCACGGAGCTTTATGCGCCGGAAACTTCTCCCCTTCCCACTTACGGCCTTTCCGGAATATATCTGATTGTTTCGAGAAACGTTTCGAGAGTGTAACAAAGCGAAGTCCCGAAACTCTTCTAAGAACAAAAGTAACGCGCGAAAGAAGACGAGCATTTTCGAAATAAATTCTTTGGCCCAGAAACTTAGTATAAAAGAGTCTCAAAACGATGATTTTCGATAACTATGAATTCTCGACTTTTCGCCACTTGGCCCGGAAGAAAATCGTTACTGGAACTCGCCACGAAGAAAAAGCCCTTCGGCTGGTCTCGAAACCCACGCCAGTGACGGACCACCAGGGAGCCGTCACGCCCCCAGCAAACCGTGCTTATACCTACGCGATCTTTCGCACGCATACACGCTCGTGTGTCTGCACGTATATTACAGTGCCAGTCTGCATATACGCGCAAATGATTCGTACCGAGTAAAGGCAGCGCGGATCCGAGAGAACGACACGAGACGCGCAATGGCGGTTCTCGCATGGATTTATTCGTGCGTTCCTCGTCCTTTACACGGGGTCGCGAAAGAAGGACAGAGAGAAAGAGAGAGAGAGAATGGAGAAGAAGCTAGCAGTGTCGACAGCGTAATAGCCAGGATTTGCTCCGTGCAAACATCCACGCGACTAGTCGAGCTTCTCTTCTCGCGGCCCTCGGGCTACCGGGCTTTCAGGAACGGGACGATCCCTTCTCGCGCGTACACGTTTATTTCTGGCGGCGTGGGAGACAAATTCAATAAACACTCGGCGCTCTCGATCGCCACTGCGCGATCAAAAATTAATTCGATCTCTCTCTCTCTCTCTCTCTCTCTTTCTGTTCAAGAGAAAGAGAGTTCAGATGGATTCGATACGACGATGATTTATCGCGCCGATGGGATGATCCCGCGACCTCGAGATCGCTCCTCGGGCAAATGTCTCTGTTATGCGCGGTCCACCTGATCGGGTGATGCATCGCGGCGAGCGCTTGATATCTCACAGGAGCCTCGCGTGGGACGATGGCAGGTGGGAAGGTCAGAGGGTGTGGATCGGAGAATATTCTTCGTACGAGCTTGCGCTCGGTCTGCAATTAGAACGGACGGCATCGTGGGTGAGTGCGGCTCGGCAGTAAATCAGGCACTGCTCTCGCGCGATGAAAGCCACAGAGAAACCGGCGTCTCGAGAGAGAGCGTAACACGACCGTGTCCCGCTGTACTCGTCAAATTGCGATGTGGTCAATAAACGGCACGAGAAAACAAGATTCTATCAAAAAGTTTATTAATTGTATAACATGAAAAATTTCTCTTCTCAATTTGTATAAAAATCTATCATTTTAATTTAAAATTCTTTAAAATGCGCGATTACATCCGATGATAAATTAACGAGAACGACGCGTCGCATTGTCTCTCTCGGTCATGATTCATCCGAAAACCAATCGTTTTCGCGAATTTCGCAGCACGTGGAATATATCACGGATATATTCGTCACGGTCACGACCGACGGTCTTCAGCGCGAAAATTGGTAATCGTCCCCTTGTGACGGGAAGAGAGAAAGAAGGATAATACGGGGGAGAAGAGAGAGTGTCGATTCCTAGAGAATTCATAGGCGGAGAGGAATGCAATATTGCCCCGCAGTGTGTAACGCATTCGATTCGGTCGATCGACGGCGATAGCGCGCGAACGCACCCAACAACAAACCCCAACGGAGACGATCAGAGATCTCCTCCTTTTATTACGCGGCGCGTCCCGCAAACGCATATCAGACAATAAACTATACTGGTTGTGGTTCGGGATTTGTGCTCGTCGCGTATTAATCTCGGCATATTTATGTCGCGGCAAAGAGAAAAAGCGATATGTATACGAGCGCGCTCGCTCGCTTCGCTTTTCGTGACCGGCAATTCAAGTAAAAACGTTTATTTTACGACGAAGGCCGCGGCGCCGGTGTGTCTTCCGTCACAAGAGGATCTTATCTCTTTATTAGCACACACAGCCGCTTACTTAAAAATTTACAACATTTTAATGCAATCATTATATTAATTGTTTTTAATTACACGATGAAGAATGATCAGATTACGTCGGGCTTAATTAATTCGATTAGCATGAGTGGTTTTTCAAAAAAAAGAAAGAGAGAGACGTCGCGGATATATAACGTGCTAAATTAAAATGCCATCAACTCTCACGAGTAGTAACAAAATGGTGAAATTGAAACGCGTTGAATTGAGACAAGTTATATCGTTTGTGGAAAGAGCGCGGAGAAGCTCAAGAAGTCGACGCGTTTTTGTTCGTTTAACGTCTTTGCCGAGCAAAGGAAGCATTTAATACGGTGTCTTTCTTCTTCTCCTCCTTATCGCGCGAGAGGAGAAGAGTCTGTCTGATCGATCGTCGTCGTCGCGGATCATGAAGGCGTGGGAAAGAAAGGAAGAAAGTGTCGCGGAGAAAAGGGGGCGAGAAGTAACGACGGCCGTTTCGACGGCAAAGAGAGTTTTCAAGAAAGGAGGAGAGAAAACAATCGAGCCCGGCTACCACCGGGCCTACCTCCGTCGCGTTTTTCGTGAAGCAGGTGGAGATCGGCGTTATGTTAATGGAGTTTCGAGAGATCTCAGCTAACCATATGTTATCCCGCGCGCCGCGAAGGTGGGCGGCGGGGCTGGCCCGAGCCAGAAGTACTAATAGGAAGCCCCCCTTCTTCGCAGAAGCAGCCTTGTGGTAAACGAAACCTCCACCCCCGGGACGCGCACCGATCATCCCGAGCGGGATCCGGCGATCTTTTCCCCACGACCGGTAGGAAACGCACAGAAGCTAATTTGTAAATCATCTAGAAAAATCGACGCCGCCCCGGGAATTACGCGCGATCTCCAACGTTAATTCGATGATATCTTGTTACGACAATATACCGTGGATTTCACGAGTTTTACGAACTCTGATGGAATTACGCTCGCCGTTTGTAAAGCGAGCGAGCACACCTGCGCGCCGATAATAACGCGGGAAGTTCTATCATGACAGAAAACGCGTATCGAGCAGCGCGAGAACGCTAACTAACAAAATAACTCAGAGAGTCGGATTCGTTTGCAATCTAAAAAAAAAAAAAAGAAAAAACGTAGTACAGTGATTAACTCGAAAGCTTCTTTGCCTTGTATAATCGCACAACGTCATTGAAATAGCGCGTACGTATACGTAACGTGGCTGAAAATTAATACCACGCGTTCGGTGGTGGAGAGAACTCGAGAGATAAAGAGTGGCGGCGCGCTGGAAGAGAAGGGGTGATAGAACGTCGTGGAGCGAGGAAGACCACAAGTCGGCGCTTTTGACCGTGGACACCCCGTGGCGCGCGACATACCTGGTCTGACCGCCATTTAGCGTGAACCTGTCTCCGGACCGGATCCGAGACTGCCAGACTGCTTCTTCATTTTCGAAAAATAAATATTTCAAGTGTATATACGGAGCGCGCTCATTATGCGTTCGACTCTTATAAAAGCTCGGCCGGCCGCCTTCGGCTCGAGCTAACGCTGTCATTTGCATATAATGACAAGATTTCTAAAAAAAAACTTAAGGTAAGAGAAAGAGAGAGAGGAAGAGTAGAGAGATTCTATAATTAGTAGAACTTGAATTCAAATTGAGTTTTTTTGCGCGTCTAAGGTCTTCGGGTTTTCTTCGATCGTCGTGTCGTACCTACGTGTCATACGACTTCTTTCGGCCGCAGACGCGACGGTCGGTTCGGAAGCGCCGTGATCCGTAAACGCTCGTGGCATTATAAAGCCACTGACGCGTCGGCGCGACTGCGAGGAAAAGTCGAGCGGAAGTCGGGATTTTTACAATCGAAGACCTCCCGTCGTGGCCCCGCGGCCAATTTACGAGACCAATACCGAGAGAGCATCGCGTGTTTGCGCCGCGCTTGAAACGCTCTCTCGCCGGATGGACACCGCCGGAGAGCGCACTCGTTCCACCTACGCGAATTCGTCTCGCGTTGGTAATCTGCCACGAGGCAAGAAGAGGAAGAGAGGAGTAAAAACGGCTGCCGCGAGAGTGAGCGCGAAGGGACAGTGATTGTGGTGGTAGCGGCGGCGGCGGCGGCGGTAGTAGGTCCGGAGTTATGTTACGACCGGCCATAAACGAAATGAGAAAACTGTCCAGTCGCCGTTGAAAAATCTCCGCGGAATACAAATGCTTGATTTTTTGACTGGCCGCGTTTCGTTGACCGCGCCTAGCGTACCGGACCTGCCGGTACTTTCCTCGCGACGAAGATGACGCGGCGCTTGCCTTGAGCGCGGAGAGGTGAAGGCGCAATATAAACCTACCCGGGAGAGAAACACACACACGCTATCTCGAAGCGGAGCGCATTAAGAAAATTGTAATAAATCATCTTAAACGAAAAGTGTTCCCCTGACATCCGATGATTATGCGGGAATACTTCCGAAGGACGCGGTTGAATTCGATTCTTCGTTGTGTGATACGTATAATCAGTGTCGGACGCGCCATATTATTCCCCTAATTAATTATCGCGCACGTGATTGTCTGTCGACGCGCGGGCTTTTTGTTGTTGCGAGAGAAGTAACGTTGAAATTTTTTTTTCTTTTAATATTTGCGCGGCGCGATTGAAATAGGTTTTTTCATTCGTGAGAAAAATACACAAAAATAAAAGTAAAATTAACGATACGACGTAACGATTAATGACAAATCAATAAACTAGCGGGTATTAATTCCTCTTTATGACGCGCTTCAAGTACGCATCGATTATTCGTTTTACCCACGGTGTGGCAATTATTTGCTATATAATTTTGCAATTAATCTCTCTAGATCAACTTCTCTGTTTTTTGTTCTCTCGTGATGTATTCGTTCGATGTGTCGGACGCGGAATACATTCTCTCGACTATCTGATATCTATTTTTAATTAATTATTTTAAGCGCATCTTGCTTAATTGCCGCGCATAATTAAAGTATGAACCAAAAAGTGAGACAATGTTGTGTCCTCTCTCTCTCTCTTTCTCTTCCCCTGATTATTATTTATTCTTTTACTTAACCCTGAAATCTGTGAACTTGAGTATGTTCTTTTTTTTTAATTTACTGATTAATAAATATATAACAGTATTTTTTATTCATCCGTAATATATATATATTCCGAGTTAATTACCGTATATAATAACCTCTCGGTTAATAAGCTCACCGGCAGATGCTTTCAGATAAGACATGCTTTTTGATTTTGCGTCATTATAGAAACACGTCAGTCGTTTCGCGATACGAATAATCGCGAAATACCGAATAGCGAGAGCGCGTTTTCGATTCTCGAAAGAATTCGCGCCGCGAGAAAAGAAACTCCCACCCTCTTCTTCACCGTCGCGGTGCGTAATTAATCTCGATCGTACTTCCCTTGTGTGTATGCGCCCACAGTGTCCTTTCGTTTGTTAATTCGGCGCGCACGAAAAGGAGTTCCGAAAGGGAGAGAAGCCCTCGGTTCCGCTCGTAAGAAGCGAAACAACGATGACATTCGTACTGCAGGGCCTCGAGAAAACGAGTCTGAAGTACATGGAAGCCTGCACGAACGAGCGAGCGAGCGTACGAACGATTCGGAATCAGATATTATCTTTGACGAGGCCCACGACGCGCCGATGGTGGGAGAAGAAGCCCTTTCTCTTCGGGGGCCTCGCGCCAAGATACGGATCTTCTTGGCGCCACCGTCTCGGAGCCCTTCGAGAGGAAGACAGAGAGAGAGAGAGAAAGAGAGAGGGTTGAGGCCCTCTCGTAAGTTCTTCGCTAAGCGGGTCCCGCCGTCGGCTATCGCACGAAAAGTCGCGTCTCGAGGGTCTTAAACGCGGTTTAAGCGTAACCGATATCTCAGCGGGGGGTGTCCCGGCACTGAGTTACTTCGCTCCACTCGGTATCGAAAATTCCATCCGATTGACAACACGGAATATTTTGGATTTTTCCGTCTCGAGCACTTAAAGAGATCGAAAAAATTCCAAAAATAACTGTTTCAAACTGTTATATATCGGTTATTACTGAAACAGTTTCAAAGAAAATTTATTTTCTATAACAGTTATAAAGA
>QVOB01018978.1:0-10506 GCA_014839585.1 Pseudomyrmex concolor | reverse complement strand
AGTTTGCAACATATTAAACCTACAAAGAGGTAACAAATTTGTTTAATATGGTTTTAGGCTTCTTAGGCTCTATGTATTCATTCCTGCAGTTTCTGGGATCGCCAATTATTGGAGCATTGTCAGACATTTATGGGCGGAAACCCCTGATGCTTCTATGTTTGACAGGCATTTCGCTCTCGTATCTTCTATGGGCTTTCTCTTCAAATTTCGCTATATTTGTATTGGCGAGATTTGTGGGTGGCATTAGCAAAGGAAATATTAGCCTGTCAATGGCTATTATCAGTGACGTTACTTCTCCGCAAACGAGAGGAAAGGGAATGGTGAAAAAAAGAAACAAAACTAGATAAGTCTTTATCAATTGAGGATGAATAGGCAATCGATTAAATTATAAAATTTCTCTTTAACAGGCATTTGTGGGAATAGCTTTCTCCATAGGTTTTGTAGTGGGACCAATGATAGGAGCATTGTTTGCGTGGATGTCAAGCGATAATAGAGAAGGCACGTGGTATGTGTTACCAGCCCTGTTTGCACTGTTTCTCTCTTTAAGTGACTTAATTTTTGTTGCTTACTACCTGAAGGAAAGTCTACCATTAAAACACAGAGCTACAACGTTAGCGAAGGGATTGTCAGGCGCGGTTTCGTACATTAATCCCGTAGATCTTTTTCAATTTAATGGAGTGTCCGGCCTGAGTCAACAGGGTATTTTATTTCTGACATATAGAACACATATCAATTATGAGAAAACTTGAGGATAATAGCAGTGAAAAACTTTTTCCCTTTAGATCAACAAGATTTAAAGACACTGGGCCGGGCGTATTTTATTTACCTGTTCATCTACAGTGGCTTGGAATTCACTCTGACATTTTTAACCCACCACACATTCAAGTTCACAAGTATGCAACAGGGATGGATGTTTCTCGGAATCGGACTGATTATGGCAATTCTGCAGGGTGGCTGGGTGCGACACATTCCACCGAATAAAACAAAAGCCATTAGCGAGCTGGTGAATAATTGCTTTTCTTACATTTTTGGATATATGTTCTTCTTGTTTCTTTTATTTTAATAAAATTAGTTGAATTATTTTAGGGGTTGTGGTTGATAATTCCCGCGTTTATATGTATCGGTGTTGCCACCACTGTACTGCTCTTGTGTGCCGGAATTTTTCTTTTTGCAGTTTGTAAGCACGATGATTTTTGTTTATTTATTATTTCTACAAATTGACGAATTTAAGTTTTTATTGTCAAAAAGCACAGTATCGTGTATAACGACACATTGTACAGCAGATTTGTGCTACATTTTTTTTCTTGCAGCTACTGCTATGGTTGTCACCTGTATGATGACCCTGGTGACGCGTATCGGACCTGAGCATCAAAAGGGTGTGATAACCGGGACATTCCGTTCTCTCGGGGCGCTGGCACGTGCTTGCGGACCTGTTATTGCATCTTTAGGTACGTTTTGTGGAATGTGAACAACAATGTGAAAGCAAATAATACATGGTGTACTTTGTCTCAATCCGGTTCTTCTACTGTTTTTAGCATTCTGGTGCATCGGAAGTTCTTTGACTTACCTGATCGGAGCTGTGCTTCTCACGTTACCGCCGCTCATTTTACACGCTATGCGACGTGCTTTGTAATATTTAATGTTATCAAGTATTATATCACATATCTTTTTTTTTTTTTTTTTTTTTTTTACATTTAAACAATATTTTTACAGTATTTTTATGTTGAGAAAAGTATTTTATACGTTGTATTTTATATGTTGTATTTTATCAGAGAAAGCGTTTTAGAAAAGTATTATATATTTGTACGTTTATAAAAAATATTATATAATATAGTGTGTAGTATTAGAGAAACAAGGATACTCTTACATGTTTGAGAACAAATATATATATATTTATATTTCTATGAAGTTTGCTATCGTAGATGTTTCCTTACTCAACAAGATTGTAAAATCTAGAAAGTGCTTCTCCCAGTGTATTTTTAAATAAATTTATATTTCACAACAAAAAGTAGTTGAAAAAGTGCTTTTGTGTGACGCCTCAGTATTTTTCTGCTAATTTATCAAGTTTATTGATAAAAACGTGTCGATGGCCAAATTTTTTTAAGCTACAAACGTTCTGCATGCTTCTTTCTATTTTTTCGTCTCTCTTGCTCCGTTCAATATTAAATTTTATATATACATATATATTTGCCATGTTGGTTTTTAATATAGTTAAGTGATATGCGTGCGCTCTTACAGAGAGACACGCGTATTAGCGTTTGGCATTTGTTTCATTTGGCTTTTTTTCCCTTTTTTTTTTTTTTTTTTGCACGCCCGACAAGCGAAAGAGAGAGAGAAAGACGTAAGTAGACGTGGAAGCGGGTAGCCAAGAGAAACAGACCTGTATGTGCGGCGCGTCGACAGCTAGGATTATCGATAAATCACGATGGCGCGATTCCACGGCGTCGACGCATGCCTGCGGATCACGTGACTACCTCCCACCGCCTCTGCCACCCCCCACTGGCGCCATTTACGGTAGTAGATTCCGAGAATTTTCCTCCCTGTCCGTTCATTCCGTCGTCGCGCGTTCGCCCGTGTCGGTCTTCCGTTCAGCTGGCGAGGCAAGTGGATTGGAGCGGAAGTTGTGGCACACTAGGTAGGAAAGACCTAGTCGACGACGACGACGACAAGGAGAAGAGAGGAGAGGAAGCCGACGAAGACGGAGTGAGAGAGGATTCACACGGAGGAAAACTCCCATTGACGATTTATTGATGAGGAGATCTGGTGCGAGCCGACGACTGCGATAAGTACGATTACGGCGTGCGCGATTATTTGCGCGGCCACTTAAAATTTATAGCCCGCGGCTCGGTTCCGCGCGTCAGCATTACCGAAGGTCATCCCCCGTTATAGTTACAGAACGAACAGAACAACGAGCGAACAACGGGCGACGTTGGGTGAAACAGAAACGACCAGTAGTGGCGGCAAAAACGGCAACCGGGAGGAGAAGGAGGCGGCGGAGGAGGAGCGACGACGTTGTTGCGTCGTAATAATCTTGAAAACGGAGAAGGAGAGATTCCCCGAAACAACCCGCAGCAGGTGAGCACTGTGAAAGAAAAAATCGCCCACAATGATCCCATACTGGCGATCGCCCGCAGTGATCCCAAACAACTTCTCCAGAGGTCTTTTCCTTCTCCGTTTCTTTCTTTCCTCGTCGTTTCTCTCTTTCCCTCTTTCTCTGTTTCTTCCTCTCTTTCTCTCTCGCGACGCCGCTCTCTCTCTCTCTCTCTCTCTCTCTCTCTCTCTCTCTCTTTCCTCGTGCCCTTATCTATTACGCAGCGCGCCGCGATGCGCTTTTCTGTGACGGCGATTTTTTTTTTTTTTTTTTCGGCGCACAAACCAATACGCGAATTGTTATCTCGAACGCGACGGGAGCGAGGAACAACGCAAGGTTTTTTTCTAGATCGCGCCGGATGCGAGGCACAGGTATACTGGCGAGTATTCGCGGCAGGTATCTATTGATAGCGCGCGTGCTTTCGCTTTCGGCGCGACGAGTTTCATGAGAGATTGCGCGCGTTCTTGTTTTCATTTTCATTTATCAATCCGGAGCAATGCCTGACTCATAAGCGGTCTCTCGGGATAACGCGAGCGAAGACTTCTGCCTCGCCGTAATAATGTATGTAAGGTGGCACACGTTTCGCGTTTTATCTCAGCGGCATGATTCACATGTACACACAAGCGCATAAGCTGGCAAAATTCCTCGAAGCGTTATCCGCGCGTTACGCTTTTCTCACACGCAGGGTTCACGCCAGGGTTGGCCTCGTGTGTTATGTTAGTGAAAAAACACTCTCGGATTACCTGAATTGTGTAACGACCTCAGGGGGCAAAGTACAAAAAGAAGTATTTGAAAGAATTTCACATTTCGAGAAACGTTCAACTTTTCGCGCGGACAGGGTTCCTCAATGGTCTCTCGCTTATTGTCAGCCGGGGGGATTGTGACCTGCGGCGATTTCTTGTAAAGAAGAAAATGCGAAGAATCTCTTCATCAGGGATTTTGATAAGTTTTCCGTCGCTTCCTTTTTACAAAAGCAGATGGTTTGTGCAACATAACGGTCTTCCCTTGACAAGAATGTCTCTTAAAGTGATCATACGTTTGGCAAATGACACGCGCGGTTTCAAGTTAAAGGTTGTCTTCAAAAATTTCACACCGCAAAAGCAAGGTGTTAAGAATTTTATGTCGAGACGTGCATTTAATTCTATTTTTAAATAAAAAAGAAAAATGAGTAAAAAGGCACCTGGATGTTAGTGTGCAGAAATGATTTAATTATAACTTGATCCTTTTCTTTGGGTCGAACTTTCCCCGGTGAATAAGAAATTACAATAAACTGCACATCAGAACGAGAATAAACAAATTCAGACGATCATTGTTCAAGACATAAAACTGATTAAAATGTTGAAAAGAAAATTGTTTATGTAAGCAAGAAACGTGTTTGAGAAGTCTGCGCGATGTCACACAGAGATCAGTAATTTCTCTTGCGTGGGAATTGATCTAAGAGTTTCTAATTACGTCAAATAATCGAGCGAACATCAACGAGCCTATCTATATCGATACACCATGTTAATTGTGATATATTACAATTATAATACATTGGAACAGACTATTGAGAATCAAAGTGTTTATAGTTTTCTATATTCAATAAATCACACATACGTCCGTGGTTTGCCTGCTCCAATAATCTGTTTCATCTTCTCACGAGCTAATTTAACCGAATTGTAAAATATATTGTACGTATCACGTGTTGATTTTTTTTCTCAAAGATAGAAAAGAAGGATCAGTTGTCTGATGAAACGATTTTGATAGAGGATAGAATAGCGGACTGATGGAACGATTTTGTTTGCTCAGGTTAAAATCGAGTGTCACAAGTCACTTGAAGAAATGGCGCTGTGGGCGAGAGCACAGCACTTGCCACCCGAAGTACTTCAAGAAGTGCGTTCCGCGTACGGCGAACATTTTCCGATCGAAGTGAGACACTTTCTCGCAAAATGGCTAGAAGAAAGGATGTAAGTACAGCACGTGTTATAAATTCTAAGCTTGTTTTTCTTTCTTAATTCAACGCATTATTAGAAATTTTTCAAAATTGACTAATACACACGCTATATAATCACTAATTAAATTATTAAATGATATATTTTAAAAACTCACGTGTGTAATAATATAATTATAATATAATTATATATATAACACAATTGTATATATATTATATTATTGTGATATGTATTATTTTTTACTCGGCACAAATTAACTAATATTTATTTTATTTATCAACGTCACGTAGATCTCAATATTTTAGCAATGACATGGAGATAGAAAATCCGCAAAACGAGCCTATTCTGAATAATCTGTTTACGAGTCTTTTGCAAGAGTTGGAAGCAAAAGCGTCATCTCTAATGACCAATCAGGACATGTTTATAACAAGAATGAAGCTAAAAGAGACTGCTGACAGATTTCGCGTAAGTTGCAGCATTTACGTCCGCTTTACGTCTTGTTTCGCGTCTTCTAATCGAATTGAAATGATTGGATTATGATAAATTGTTGTCGCCGTGTTACAGGAAAAGTACAGTCACAATCCGGTGACATTGTTCAAGATAATCAGACATTGCTTGGTGCACGATATGAAATTCGTTGCGCAGGCCACTCAAAATTCTCAAATAATGAACGATCTGTTTATATGTACTAACAACAAGCTCAATTTTGTGCTGGGCGACGTGAACGCGGAAATAGACCACCAGATCGAATTTCTGAAAACGCGGGTGTACGAGAACGGGACGGAGGTGCGGAATCTTGATCAGGAAATGGAATCCTTCACTATTCACTATCACGATTGCACGAAGACGAACGCCGTGCTCCAACAAATAAGCACGCAGCTAAATCCGCAGAATCCGCAGGCAATGGAACAGGAAAAGAAGTTCAGAAAGTAATGGACGATATAGTTTGTCACGTAGAATAGTGTTGTATCTTGTATGTTAACTTGATCGATAACCTTTTCTACAGGCAAAAAGAACAATTGGAGAGTGTGTTGCAAAGTAAACTAGCCAGTATAGTTCAAATGTGTCTGCAACTGTTCGAGAAACTGCGAGACACAATTGACAGACTGCATACCTTGCAATCGAGGATCCTCGATGACGAACTTATCAGGTACTATCGCGCACAAACCAGTGATACAGATTCCGTTCTCGGAACGGGACAGAATAATAATCGGGATGGTTCGTTTAGATGGAAGAGAGATCAGCAATTGTCGGGTAACGGAGCTTCTTTCGCCCCCCATCTTTTGGATACTATTCAGGAGTGGTGCGAATGGCTAGCAGAGCTTATTTGGAGCACTCGGTCTCAAATCAAAGAAGCGGAACGTTTGAGAATCAGATTCTCAGTCGACAGGCCTGTAATGAGAGAGACTTTCATGCCTTTGAACAATCACATTACCTCGCTATTGAGTTCGTTAGTCACGAGTACTTTTATCATCGAGAAACAACCGCCGCAAGTAATGAAGACCAACACGCGTTTTACGAGCACGGTTCGTCTTCTCGTCGGCGGGAAACTGAACGTGCACATGACGCCGCCGCAGGTTAAAGTCAGCATAATCAGCGAACATCAAGCCAACTGCTTGCTGAAGAATGAGAGTCTGTCCAAAGAGCAGGCTAGCGGCGAAATTTTGAACAACACCGGAACCATGGAGTACCATCAGGTACAACAACGTCAAACAAAAAAAGAAAGTGATTTTATTCATTTATTATTTATTTATTATTTATTTATTTAGAATTTATTTATTTTATTTGTAAACGTAAGGATAGAAATGTGTGACCTGAAATCATTTTCTTACTTTCATGTGCTGCAATTTATCTTTACAGTCGACGAAACAACTGGCAGTGAGTTTTCGTAACATGCAGTTGAAGAAGATCAAACGGGCGGAAAAGAAAGGCACGGAGTCCGTGATGGACGAGAAATTTTCGCTGCTCTTCCAGTCAAACTTCAGCGTCGGCGGTGGTGAATTAGTATTCGCTGTTTGGACATTGAGCTTACCTGTGGTCGTGATCGTGCACGGTAATCAGGAACCGCACGCGTGGGCCACGGTCACCTGGGACAACGCCTTCGCCGAGCCAGGCAGAACCCCGTTCACGGTACCCGACAAGGTGCCTTGGAATCAGGTGGCCGAGGCGCTAAACATGAAGTTCCATTACGCGACCGGGCGCTCCCTGACCGAAGATAACCTGCGGTTTCTCGCCGAAAAAGCGTTCCGTCATACCGGGAACTCACCTACGCACGATTATTCAAACATGATGTTGAGCTGGGCTCAGTTCTGCAAGGAACCGTTGCCCGAGAGAAACTTCACCTTCTGGGAATGGTTCTACGCCGTAATGAAACTGACTAGAGAGCATCTGAAAGGCCCTTGGAACGAGGGATTCATTCTTGGATTCATACGGAAGAAGCAAGCGGAAGAGATGCTAATGAACAATGCGCCCGGTACTTTCTTGATGCGATTTTCCGACTCGGAGCTCGGCGGCATCACTATCGCCTGGGTTGGAGGTATAGTAAAGGAACAAACCAAACGTATCTAGTACAAGTTGAACATGCATTAATTTTGCTTTATCACAGAGCAACCCGACCAGATCTTCATGCTGTTGCCGTTCACGAGCAAGGACTTTGCTATTCGCAGTCTAGCCGACCGTTTGGCTGATCTGCAGCACTTGGTGTACTTGTATCCAGATATATCAAAGTCTCAGGCCTTCACCAAATATTACACGCCGTACAACGGTATCATTTTCGCGCGAAGCTTTAACTATCGCGACTGATTGATTCAATATCGTGATCTGAATTTATTTTTCCGCAGACAACCAAAATACGTCGACGAACGGATACGTCAAACCTCTATTGGTGACGCACGTGCCAGGATGGAGCGCTCCTGGTCTCGGTAACCAAACTCCATCGCACTCGTCTATAGTGGGCTTAGGTCAGGGTGGACCGGGCGGCAGCTACCCCGCGACGCCTCAAACAATGTTTCAAGCGCACAGCCCGGATCCTTCGGCGACGCGTGACACGCCGTCCGTGGCATCGAGGTCAGTCCCTTTAAATAATCTAAACTATCGACAATCTTGACTCGATATTTTCACTAATTGAATCGCGCGAAAAGCTATTCCGCGCTCCAGAAATGCCCTTGTATTTGGTACTTTGTGTACACTTTTCCGTTATCTTAATCGTAATGATGTAAGAAATGAATCTCAAACTCTCTACAGGCGAAGGATGTCTGCTGAATCACGCAGAAAACAAGTGAGAATTGTGCGGCATTGCCGTGAACCAATTTGGACAGTGATTTTTGTTGACAAAATTTGCGTTTTTCCAAACTCCGCACAAATATAAAAAAAAAAAAAAAACTGATATTATTTTCGAGAAACAGTTTCTTTTCTCGCATTTGTGACTTAGCAAACATCCTGTGCGTAACGAACATATCGTATTAATATGAAAAATAATTAATACGAAAAAGGTAGGGTAACACGATTGAACAAAATTTGAACAAGCATGCTGCACGATAACTGGCATTATAGTTTTTTTTTTCTTTTTGGAATTTAATTCAGCTAGACTGTTGCAGAACATAGTTCCTGAAAACAGAATAAAAAGGTTCTATCTTTCGAAAACAATTTTGGTAAAACAAAAAACAAAGACGACAAAATTAGCATGTTTGGTGATTTTTTTGGACATTTAGTCAGATCAGAAAGAGAAATTGTAAGTGTATCTTGATTTCTAAAGTACTCTTTAAGCGTTCCAGCTAATCGTTAACAAATTTCTATAGTCTATTAATTAAATTTATTACAAATGTTTGTTTTCGAAATATATTTGAGTAAGTATGTGTTTTGTTTTTATCAATCATATAAATTTTTTTTAATTTTTTTGTATTTTATCGTTTTTGTAGATAAAAAAAATCTCTGTAAGATAAATCTCTGTAAGAAAATAGAGTGAAAGAACGAAGGAGTGAAAAGAGCGGAATGGAAGAGCGAAAGCATTTCTACAACTTTTTGTAAAAAAAGAAAAAAAAAAGAAAAAAAAGAAATATTTTTTTTATACGCATCTTTTGACAATGGATTTTGCGAAGACGACGTTTAATAGTATTAATGATAAAGAATGATACTTTTTGTAAGTAAACGTATTTATATATTATATTACTTTAGTTTTTAATGACTTAGTAGAGAGAAAGAAAAGTGAGTACCAAAAGTAGTAGATGATAAATTACTCATTACTTAATTTAATTAATATTTTTTATAAAGAGAAATGATATTGCATGTACGTCGTAAACAATATGGAGTTATCTATGAATGTTATCTATGCAATGCCTAAATCATTGTTTATCTCAGAGAAAAATTTGGCTATGTGCGTAGGGTGAAGGTGTCCCAACAAAACCGGACACTTAAATAATTATGACAAAGTCTATCTATAACAATTAAATGAGCTCGTGACAGAGTCCTGCCTAATTATCCTGTTTCAAAGTAACGTATAAGTTTATACGTAAGAAACTACTAAGTAAACATGTGTCTTAACCCTTTAATCTTTTCGCTACGACGGTTTAGTAGCGGCTCTCTTCTTTATCTAACATTCAAAGCCGTGTACAACGTTACAATATGGACATGTTTTTACATTTTTTTACATATTGTTAATTCGCATTTCGCGGCAGAACACTGTCCATACAGTTCCACTGCTAGTTCAGCTGTAACGAAAGGGTTAAAAACTACATAAATCATTGAGAGAATTGTTGTGATTATTTAAATATTTAAGAATTATTCGTCTAATGAATATCCGGTTATTGGGACATTTATCTCATCCATCAGTGTGCGTTGTTTGTATATGATCTTGAGTAAATATTAAAAATAATCGTTATCTTTCCGCATCAATGCGGAAGATATATGAAAGAATAATATCTAAATGTGTAATAGAACTTGATGGATAAATACGCCCTTGACAGCCCTGATATCGGCTTAAGTATGGAATTTCTGGAAAAAAAAAGATTAAACCGCGCTTTATCTTCTAATTAAAACCTAAAAGCGTATGAGTGCCGATGTTGTTCGACTGACTGAAAACTATCAGTTGCCATTCATAGCTCTATTTTAATTTTTTTCTAACGTTTCTCTAGCATGTATCTTATCATGACACGTATTTATTGTCAGTATCTTCAACAAGTATGTAGCAACTCCGACTGTTTGCTATTGTGTAAGGTCAGTTGTAGAGAACATTGGCCGCGTTCACAGCGAAGAATTCAACGCTTTGCGCTTGTTGTCTGTGATGTGGCCTCTAGATCTAACGCGACTGTAACTGAAAGTACGTGCCAACGACAGACAGTAATCGCAAAGCGATTTCCGTCAAGCGCTGCAGAATTCTGCTGAACACGGCCGTTGTTTTACCGAGTATTAAACATATCGGTGATGCAGAAAAAGAGAGAGAGTGCTCGTGAACTCCAGTCTTAATAAAAAAAAAAAAAAAAAAAAAAA
>QVOB01018976.1:0-14020 GCA_014839585.1 Pseudomyrmex concolor | reverse complement strand
TATATATATATATATATATATATATATATATATATATATATATATATATACGAGTATATATGTATATATATATATATATATATAAGTACGTATCTCCTCTCTGTGAGATGCCATTCGACTTTGACGATTCGCATCTCATTTCGAATCCTGTTACCTCAGAAAGTTCCTGATATTATTGCGTCACATCGCGAGAGAACGTTTTATGATATTTCTCACAAAATGTTCGAACGAGCAAGTAGTTTGAGTATTGCGACGGTTTCTTTTTTCAGACTTGTGTTTCGTGTGAGACGCGTTAACGATTGCAATTAAATTTATTCTCTTTTCTATTTCTTTTTTCTGAAATCTTTGTGGATATCTATGTATTTTTTTTTTCATTTTTTTTTTTAAACTCTTTATTTACTGAAGAGACGACTCGAAATCACAAGTCAAAACGTTTTAAAAAACATCAAGAATTGCGTACGTAAGACCCGGCAACTGGTCTCGAATTATCGCATTTAAAATCTTGAATTTTTCACTTTATCAGCTTAGATGAAAATTTCATCGCACCTACGACGTCGTGTCTTTTTGTGTACAGAGTAATCGTAGTTGTGTATATACGCGTATAAGTCAGACGAGAACTAAAGAACAAGTGTCAGTCCGAGCTCTGCCTTTCGGGCTTTGCTTTAAACTCAAATTCATCAGTCGCGCGGAACCCTGCAGGTCAGACCGACAACGCTAACGACGATCGCCTCTTTTGTTTCAGGTTTTTAGCACTTACCGTCTCGCACCGAGCCCGACACAAGCCCAATCGATCGGAGGAAAAGGGCCCTTCTGAAAACGTGATACGTTAGTGTGCTGATCCGGGCGCGGTGGTGTGGAAATATCCGCGGTTTATTCTCCGGTTCTCGCGTATTCGCGCTCGTCATATATCGTGTGTTTACACTCACTTCTACCCATATTCCCCCATCAGTCCCTCCCCCCTCCCCTTGCGTGCAGTGTTTCGCTGTCTCGTTCTCGCCGAAACGATTTTCGATAGGTAACGACGATAAATCGGCTCCAACGGAGAGTTCCTTCTCCGACCGAGAGCGAGGCGAGCAGGTGCGAGACGAAAACGTCGTGGCGTGATATATCATCGCCGGGGCACAATGGCTTGCGAATTCTTCAAGGTGAGTCCGTATTTCTTCATTTATGATAGATGACCCCGGGGAGGAGAAAGAGGTCCGAAGACTCTCCAAGTATACGTTGCGTATGTATCGCGCTCGTTCCGAGTGAGAAACAGTTCTTGTAAGTGAAAAGTTCAAAATCGGGATGGATATTTCTCGAAAGATCCTTTTCTCGCGTATGTTGTATATATTGCAAGTGTTCGTAAGGATCGTAGTTATTAAAAAAAAATTCAACGTTAAAAATTCTGACGTTGAAACATTATCCGGAAAGGGGTTTGTACATACATCGTGCGGCTAAGTTCGCGCGTGTAATTTGTATAATAATTTGTCCTCTTTAAATATGAAGCTCCGTTCGTTCTCCCCGGAGAATGCGCCGGAAAATGGATCTTACAAATTATGGACTTCCATCACCAGGTAGCGGCCATGCATATGCACGATAATTCACTTCTTTTATCCCCCCGGTTTACAAAGAGCTTATGTATAATTCAAACAATTAATTGTAAACACACAAAAGAGGGCAAGTGTAAGAAGGCAGGTTTTGCTTCGAGATGCCAAACAACAAACTGTCGCCCGTCGCGAACATGACAACAAGAATTTACTAACAATAATGATTAATAATTAATTTAAAAAATACTTATGTATTTTTTAGAAAAGCTTGACGTAAGTATTTTTAAAATTAAGCTACACAACAGTTTTATAATTGAATATATCGCGCAGTTGCGAATAAAAAAAACAAAAAAAAACAAGACATTATCAACGTTAATTGTCACAATAAACGATTCGCCTGCTGCTAATTTACTTGCGGGCGATGTGCACTCACGATTACCTCGTCTCTTATCGTCGTCACCGCGATATAGTTGGTTTTCGCGGCCGTCCGAACGTGACGAGTTTTAGTTTCCGTTTCGCGGAATCATATCCTCGCTCGTCTGCGTCCCCGAGGGCGGCGCAACTTCCGTTCCACCGGGGGAATCGCGCCTCCCTTCTTCGAAGACAAACACACACCGCTTATTTCAGTTAGTCCTTGCCGCCTCTCTTCTTCCCGACGACGGCGTCTCGAGCGGACGAAAGTTACACCCCCGCAAGTACACAGCGCATTTTGTACGCGCGGGCGAACTCTTCGTGAATTATTTATTTCCTTCCGCCATCTATTATTAGGCCGCTAATGGAAAGCACTTTCGAAAAATTTCTTTCGTGCTCACATTAACTTAGCGCGAATCTCGCACAAAAAACTCCCCTGCGTTAAAAAACGTGGCACTGAAATGTTACACGTTACATTTTATCGATTTACGTTACTTGCATTTACAATCGTGTTTTGCTGCGATATGTGCGATATTATTTTTCGCCGTGTCGCGCGCGTCTTTTATTTTGATTTGTTGCTGCTGAAAAGTCACAGATCATCATCAGCATCATCATCATCATCGGTACTGTTTAATCGTACTGAATTATCGCACGAAAAAAAAAAAAAACGGTAGAGAGAAGAGAGATGCAAAAAAGGAGGATATACGGTCGGTTTACGGTTTCTGTGTCTGTGTTTTGGACGCAGCTTGAACGATGGCCGATTCACGCGGCTTCAAGCCAATAAATCAGTTGTGGCAGAGCGCGACAGTGCCGACGGATCAGGATTCGGAGTGTCTCTACGAAGAGATCCCGGGCCTCTCGGGGTCCCAGGATACGGACCGGCTGGCTGGTGCCGCCGTTGGGAGGAGGCAGGAGTTGCAGGAGACGGAGGAAGAGGAGGAGGAAGAGGAGGAGAAGGGAGAGGACGTCGGTGGCAGCAGAGGGAGTCTCGATTTTGGGGTTCAGGTTGGAGATAGCAGCGGCTGGTGGAGATACGAGGAGGACGTCACCAGCGGCGGCGGCAGCGGTACCGTACCGCGTAGCAGGAGCGCGGGCCGGAGTAGCGGGCTACGCCCGGAAGCGAGATCGCGCAGCGGATCGGCCGATCGTCGGCGGCCGTCGGATCGAGCGCGCCAGCAGGATATCATCGTCGTCAGCAGGGTGGAGGAGGAGCAGTATGCCGTACGCAGGAGTCACGTGGAGTCCGGTGCAGGCGCCGTACTGCCGCCACCTGCGGCTGTCGTCGCTAAGCTGACCAGGCAGCGAGCGAGCCAGAGCACTAGCAACAACACCGTCGCCCGTTACTTGCACTCGGCCAACACCAACGCCTCGGCGGCGCACCGCCATCACCATCACCACGGGCTGCACGGCCAGTATCCACCCGGCGCCAGGACAACCGGTAGGCAGCACCGCCATCATCACCCCGGCCGCGGCTCGTCCAGTAATGAGACGCAGGAAGAGGTACAGGAGGACGATGAAGCCACTCTACGGGAGTTGCTCGTAAGGTACGTGTTCCGCGCGCGCGCCTACACACACACACACATCTTCCGATCTCTTTTAGAGACAACAGGAATCTCTCACACTCTCTTGATCCCCTCCCATGTTATACCCTCACGTCGGTGTACAACACACTCCACTCTTATAACGCGATTAACGCATTTATTTATACGTACCGGAACACACACTACGTCGAGAGGGAACAGTTGTCGTCGAAGTTTTGTTGATCTCTTTCGGTAGGATTGTAGCGGCCGTTACAACAAGCCGAACAACGGCGATCGTTTTATTCTCCTCATCCTTGAAGATCTAATCTAGAAAAACGCACAATCACATTTTTACACTTTACGCTTTGTACAAAGAGAAAAGTTTCAAAGTTTCTTCGATGCGCAAAAAAATGTTTGGCTTGTCGCTGATTCACTTCACTCATTATTCCAGTCTCATATGGCGATTGGTCTTCGGCCTGCTAAGGCTTTTTAGATCTTTAGTATCCTTGGACTTGGCCGTCAGTCGTTATCGAAAAAAAACCAACAAGGCTTTCATGACAACCCCAAAAACACATTTATGTATATTATTTTACGTTGTCAAAGGCAACGATTGGCGTCGCCACATCGGTGTCCCGAAGAATTATCTGGATTTTTTGTCGGGCGTCGAGAGCAGCGCCGATGGAAGTTTGCGAAGGATTCGTGCGAACTTCGTGAACTCTTGTCGGTGTCCCTTTCCCCTCCCTCGCGATCAATTTTGCAAAAAAAAAAAAAAAAAACAGAAAGAAGAAACAGCAGCTCGCTTCGGACTATTCCAATCAAATTCAAATCAAAATCCTCACTTCGGTATATATCTGTATTGTTCGGCTGACGAAACGTTAAGCTTCTACGACCGAACGTAATCCTCCCGAACGTAACACGCGAAATCAAGGAAATTGAGCTTGCGATATACATATATATATGTTATTATATCTCTCTCTTTCACGCTAACAAGCGGTCGTAGAGGATTAACGGTGTAAACGCTTTTGCGAGCGAATGCTCAAAAGAATTTACATTTGAAATGTTTTCCGACATATACATATACTTTTAGACTTTAGCTCTAGAGTTCTTGTATTGACTTTCACATTTAGTAGTTTGATCTTTTTTTCTTTTTTTTTTTTTTCTTTAGGGTCTTGTATAGAAAAACCATACTTTACTCTTTCCATGACGAGTGAAGCGTAGAAAGTTTTTTAGTCTCTTATACCTGTGTCTAAATCTCATGTGGCATGATAGAGTCGCCATTATTCGAACATTCAACTCCCGAATGATTTATTCTTGACCTGCTCTATTTCTGATATACTATTTTAAAGTTGAAATATCTCTTATATGCCACGATCGAACGTTAGCTTACACACACATATACACACACACACACACACAATTTGCTGTTAAGCGAAATGACAAAGAATTAGGGCTGTGTACGTTGTGGTAGTCGTGAGAAGAAAAACATCGCCAGACATAATTTCATACATTTACAGTCCATTACATTATTACAGAAATAAATTAACACAAATTCTGAGAACAAACAAACATGTTCGAAAAATATTTTACAAGAATAATTAACAGAACAATTAGCAGAAGAAAGATTGACAATTGAATGTCGAACACAACGTGCGCAACGTTTGTTCAGTTATTTCTAATTGAATATCAAACAGAGAAGAGGACGACAAATTACAGTCTCGTCTAATATTTAATTAACGTCTGTCTAATATTTAATTAACCAGATTAACTAAACAAATATTATGCACATGTCACTGTGTTTGCCTTTCTTCTGCTGTTAATTATTTTTGCGATAAATTTTCCAAGAAATTTGTCTTTCGACGTCATCACACCTTAGCGATCAGGACTTCGCTCGCTTCGTTGTTGTCGCGAAATTTTGATTTATCGCAGAAATTGCTTGTCTTGTTGGTTCGTATAATGGGGGCTCGATCGTGCTAATGTCAACAGTCATGAGAGACTCACGGGTCCTTTGAATCTCATCACGAGAGAGCGAGTGTGTAACTCCGGCGGCTTCGCCTTAGTGTCATACATCGCGCGCGCATTATATGAATCACACAGGCGTGTTACGAGCTCTCGAGACTTGCATATCCAATCAAGAGGACACACCTCGCTCTTCTTTTGTTCCCGCTGTGTTGAAGCGCTTCTACTCTCCGCTATTTCCCTCTGTCCCCCCCCTTTAGAATCGATAACACTTACTTATCGATCATTTTGCGTTTCGCTGTTGCCGGCAAAAAAAAAACGAACTTCATGCGACAACGTTGTGTGTGCTATTTTGTAAACATCGTTCACTCGAGAACCTAACTATGTTGCAAATGCATCCAGGTAATTCCGGCGGTGCCTTTTTTTTTTTTTTTTTTTTACGTTATATGTACCACAAACAATTACATAACAGAAAAAAACGAAGACGAAAAAAGATACAAGAAAAACAAGAGAAAAGAAAAAGAAAGAAAAGAAGAAACCGAAAAAAAAAACGTCTTTTTCTCCCGCTTATCATTTTTTATTATAGAACTCTCTATGTATCTCTCCGAGAATGCAATGCGAGGCTTTGCGCCGTGCCATTCATCATTTATACATAAATCACACTTCGCTCTTTAAACTTACCTGTTCTTGTACATAACTTACATACACACACACACGCATACACACGCATACTCTCGGGTCTCATGTAACAGTCTCGATAATCAGACACACTGTATCGATATTATACCGTTTGTTATGGTTACTTGAATTTTTTGGCTGCGGCGCTCGCAGGCTTACCACTGATTGCTCCACTTCATTCGAAAATCATATATCCCTTTCGAAAGTCACACAGGTGCACAAATAAGCCCTCGCAATAGCACTACTCCGCGCACGGAAGAGAGAATAAAGACGGCAAAGGCCGGTATTTCCGGTTTTATAGACGCCACGTTACAACAGGAAATAAACGCATGTGATTGATTTCCAACGAAGCGCGACAAAATTCCATTGTCAAAGGCGTTGTTATTAACGGGGGAGGGGGGAGGGGGGAACAAGAATTAGATCAAGTCGAAAAGTTCGCAAGAATTTTACAAATTGTCAAATACGAAATATAACAAAGACAAAACACAGTTTTTTAAGCCAGACACGCGCTCGTACAAATAATTAATTAAAGATTATTTTCAAAACACCGGATCGGATCGAATCGAGTTAAATGTCATTCGCCTGTGTGTGCGACACAAAAAATATAGAATCACCGAGCACGAATCCTTTTCAGCCCCGACGAGGCTGGCCCTCCCCTCTTGCGCGTGTCGTAGATTTCACACATATATACACACACACACAAGGTGAGAAAACGCACTACTACTTGTTGCTCGATGTGCCGTCGCTGTGCGAACTTATTTGTGTGCGTGTCTGATTTATTTTCTCTTTTTATCGTCACTCTCATTATGTGAACTCTCATTGCTGACTTTTTGTCAATTATTTTGCCGAGTGTTCGTTCCGCATAAAGTGATGGGCCGTTTTTGAAATTGCGCAAGCTCGCTTGTGGACGCGGGCGACTTGTAAAGAAGGCAGGGGTGAGTAAGCTGGCGGTGCGTCGCATGGTGACGTGTGAAGAGGAAAAAAAAAAAAAAAGAAAAACAGCAACCGATCTTTCTTCACACGTGACGCCTCCGTCTGTCGATATATCTCTTTTTTTTTATTTTAGTTTTTTCTTCGTATAACTTTAGAAAAAAAAAAAAAAAACAAAGAGCGAAAAAATCGGAACCGTCACGGTTACTAAATGCGAACGAATGTATCATTAAGACATTGATTTTTTGACTGAACCACGACTGTGTTTCCAAACTAGGTAAAGTTTTACAGAGTGAGTGAGTGATAAGAGAGGAGGGGCAGGGGCGAGGCGTCGTCGGGCCTTATACCTCCTCTCCCCGCCGTGTACACGTGTTACCCTCCACCTTTGGTTGTGGACAACCACTGTTGACAACAAGCAGTTCAGAGTCAATTGATTGGATTGGTGGATAATCCAACGTACGTACATATGTCGTGTGCAAACAAAGCAAAGAACAAATAGATCTGTGAGAATAAGACGAAATACTGAATCAAGAGGAAGTGAGAGTGGGGAGGCGTAGAGGCTACTGTAGTTTCGGAACACAGCCATGGTCTCCCTACCTCCCAGGTACATGACAACATCATCACTGCTCTCTCTCTCTCTTTCTTTTTTTATCTTTTTCTTTCTGTCTCCCTTTTCTCTTCCCTTTGTCTTCGATTTTTTATGTACACGTATCAAAGAAAAAGCAAACAAGTTTTGTACCACTGAATGAAATGAAGTAACACACGTGACGTGGATTATTATTGAAACCGATCGCCTCGATCTTTATGAATGCGCATCCCTTTATATAGCTGCACACGTTCCCGAATGCCGTACGTATCTCTCAATAGACTCTCTCTTTGGATGCTTTAGATCCTCGATCTCTCTCATTTGATTTCTTAGATTCATTATGCCTTGTTCGTTTGATCAGGCAGGTGGTGCAATCCTCCTCGTTTGATAAGTGTACATATCTCCCCGCCGTATATGTCGTATATACCTGCCCGTTTTTATACTCCCCCTTTGTCTCTTTCCTCTCTTTCTCTCTTCCTCTTTCTTTCTTACTTGTCTGTCTCTTCATCTCTCTCTCTCTCTCTCTCTCCCCGCGAATCATGTGTTCATTCATTTCTGCTATTCACCTGTCGCTCATCACATACATTTTAGAAAAACAAAAGAAAGCTTTCTCTCTGTCTTTCTCTCTCTTTCTCTCGCCCTGTTCCACTGTTAATTCTCATCTTAAATCACCCTTTCTGCTTGGCTGTGCACATCGATCGATGAGTTTGCCAATTCACCGAGTCGAGAAAGAAGAAAAAAAAATAGAAACTCTCACGATTCTTCTTTTCATGCGATCACATATTATATCGCGCGTTGTTCGCGTATACCGAGCGCGTGCGAGATGTATCAGCCATTTTCACTCTATTATTATTATTATTATTATTATTATTATTATTATTATTATTATTTAAGAGAGAATGTGTATTGAACAAAAATGCGTATTTATAAAATGCGTACCAGAAGAAAAAAGAAAGGCGATATGGTTAGGTTCGAGAGACCTCATCGACTGAAAAAAGTGTCATTTCGATATGTTCTCTTTCCTAAGCTAATGCGTCACTTGTTTCGCATTTGTATAGATCTTATCTATACACACGCACACGCGAATTCACAAACTTCCATCTAATATGTGCACAGCTGCGAAGAATATATATATATAAATATATATATATATATTTACCACTCTTGTAGTATCTGTCACCCCCTCACACTCACCACACACACTTTTTAGACGTGCTTTTAGTGGCGTTTGTATTTTTTGTCTGCTATATTGGTTTTTTTTTCTGCAACTTGACATAATATAATATTCACTCTATACATAATATATATATGTATATAGAGAGAGAGCCGATTGTACATATATTTTTTTTTTTTTTTTTTTTTTTATCAACGTATTCCCATGGCTGCCGAGCTGACGCTGGCTCGCCGCGCTCTCCAGGGGGGAGGGGGGTTGTTGTGAAAAACGCATATAAACCGATGGCACTCTTTTGCACCTCGTTGAAACCGTCTTTTTTTCTTTTTTCATTCACTTTTCACCACGCGTTGCATAACTCCCGCTATCCTCATTGTATCTCTTTCATGGTATGCTACTATCGCGATAAGTGATATAAGTATATCGTCGCGGAAAAAAAAAGAAAAAAAAATACAAAATCGCGTCTCGCAAGGCGGTAAGGCTCGGCAGTTATAAGCGCGGAGATAGTTGGACTTGTGTTAGGGACCTTGTATTAGAGGCGAAAGCCTAGTTCCTACTTAGTCTTTGATCAGTGTGCTCGACGCGTTACGTCGTCGATCCGCTATTCCCGTCAGCGAGATTCACGCGGGGATCCCGTGTGTGGGGACAGTCTGCAGAAACAGGTCAGCGTTATGAGTATGAACTTGAGTGCCAAGCTGGACGAGCTGCAGCGGGGTGACCGCCAGCTGGAGACCACCGTCGCTCTCTGCGAGATTCGCACGCAGCTGCAGGAGCTCACGAAGAGCGTAGAGTCTTGCCAAAGCGAGGTCAGCGAGGTCAAGCGGGACATGGTCGCGATTAAGGTACTTCAACGATCGGCGTATCTGTATGTAATTTTTTTTTTGTCATTTAGTCTGGTTCCTGATCCACATTGATTGTAATTTCGGCGAGAACGCGAAAAAATCCACAATTTGTTATTTAACAAATAACAATAAAATTCAATTTAATGCAACGTGTTCGAAGGAAACGTGTCCTAGTTTCCGATCAAATGCATGAAGATTTTTTTTTTTTTTTTTTTTTTATCCGAAAGATTGTAAAATGATAATATCGAAATCAGATGGAAGTCATCTCACAGATGTTCTTTTCACTGACATGCAGCAAGATCTAGACGCGGTGCAGCAGGTCAAGGAGGATTTAGAGGAATTGCGGGAGTATGTGGATCGACTGGAAGAACACTCCCATCGGCGGAAACTTAGGCTTTTGGAGCAGGTGACCTCTTCGAATAAATTTGTTTTTTCTTTGTGGCATTTTTTCAGTTGCGCCTTTCAGTCTCGACAATGCGACGTTTTTAAGTTTTGTCACGAGTGATTATGTTTGCGTGTAATGTTCGTCTCGATCGTTTTGCATTTTTAGATGTACGATATCTGTGAGAATTGTGTGTACACGATGTTGCCAATAAACAAAAGTTTTGAAGTAACCTTACGTTATTTTTATTTTGCTTTGGCCTTATTTTTTTCTTATTACACGCGTTCCATTAATCTCCTTATTTCCTTTCGTTTGCGTATATAATTTGCAACATTGCGTTAATGATAAAAATTGCAGTGCCTATTCGTATTTTATTATTACGCGCGAACGATGAACGATAAATCTTTGGATACTTGCAGGGACTGACGCTCTTCCTGTCGTATGCAATTCTGGCAGCCGTATTGGGAATGTTGCAGTTCGGATACAACACTGGAGTAATTAACGCGCCTGAAGTGGTACGTCTCTCTCTTTTAACACGGCCGCGCGCTTCTACGTGCCTGTACATTCGCGAAATGACTCTCTTTCATGAATAAACATCCTGTTACGGCCGGTGGTAACTCACTCACTCCGCGCTTTGCAACTTGTGTGTTACAGAATATAGAGAATTTTATGAAAGACGTATACAAGGATAGGTACGGAGAGGACATCTCGGACGATTCTGTTAAGACTTTGTATTCCGTGGCCGTGAGCATATTTGCGATCGGCGGTATGGTGGGTGGTTTCAGCGGAGGGACAATTGCCAACAGATTTGGCAGGTTGGTGTACGATCCCGGTGCACGTCAAAAATGTGCAATTTTTTTTTTTTTTTTACAACTTTTTCACATTACGCGAAATTTTCTTTCTAGAGTTTCATTCCGTGTAGCGTTTGAAATATTTACATTCCAACATGTATTTTTTTCCAGATTCTGCATGGCTTTAGAATATTTTTTTTTTTTAACTACTCTATTTTTTTCGATGAAATAATTTTCTCTAACATCGCGCATTGTGTAATCGATGAAAAATTGATCGAGTAAGACGAAAAAAATGCAGAGATTAACACTTTACCCTTTTGCTCTTTGTATCGCAGAAAGGGAGGCTTATTGCTAAACAACGTGCTGGGCATCGTGGGGGCGTGCCTGATGGGTTTCACGAAACTCGCTGAGTCTTACGAAATGTTGTTCTTCGGACGGTTTATTATCGGTGTCAATTGCGGCTTGAACACCTCGTTGGTTCCCATGTACATATCGGAAATAGCGCCACTGAACCTAAGGGGCGGCCTAGGCACGGTGAACCAGCTCGCTGTTACGGTGGGCCTCCTGGTCTCCCAGGTGCTGGGCATCGAGCAAATTCTTGGAACAAACGACGGTTGGCCCGTGCTCTTAGGACTAGCTATCTGTCCTGCCATTTTACAGCTACTGCTGCTTCCAGTTTGTCCGGAATCTCCAAGGTGAGAGAAGAGTAATCTTTAAAATTGTCATTAAAAAAAAAAAAAAAAAAAAAAAACCGTCCAAATGAACAGAGCGAAAATCACGATCTCGGGAAATCTCTCAATTTTGCCGGAGAATTACGCGGTCTTTTTGTTTTTTTGTTTTTTTTTTTAATGAGGAAATAAAAAAACAATTTCAGATATTTGCTCATTACTAAACAATGGGAGGAAGAGGCTCGAAAAGCTTTGAGAAGGTTGAGAGCCAGTAACCAGGTGGAGGAAGATATTGAGGAAATGAAAGCGGAGGAACGAGCTCAACAAGCTGAGTCTACGATTTCGATGATGGAGCTCATATGCAGCCCGACTCTGAGAGCGCCTCTCGTTATTGGCGTGGTTATGCAACTTTCGCAACAGCTTTCGGGTATCAATGCCGTGAGTAAAACCACCTACATATACATATATATATATATATATATAAATAATTGTATTTATATGCGATCTCGCATATTCTCGCAACGAACGGGACGAGCGACTTCTGATGCGAAAATTCTTTGCGCGTTTCCAGGTATTTTATTACTCCACGAATCTGTTCACTAGTTCTGGTTTAACGGACGAGAGTGCCAAGTTCGCAACCATTGGCATAGGTGCCATTATGGTTATCATGACGCTAGTGTCTATCCCGCTGATGGATAGAACGGGGAGGCGTACATTGCACTTGTATGGTCTTGGTGGCATGTTTATCTTTTCAATATTTATCACGATTTCGTTTCTCATAAAGGTGAGTTGGAATTTCATTGCGTTTCTTATCTCAAACAGTTCAAACGCAACCGGTTATTATTTCAACGATAAGCCCCGGCACGTGCAATTTTTCTCTCGCGCGTCTGTCATTCGCGAGCGACATTTACACGCGATAAAACAAAACTAAAATATATATATATCACAAATTCCGGGAATTCTTCGCGCATATGTGTTCATTGCGTATTTTAATTTGCTCTTAAAGAAACGGTTGATCGATCAGCGCGCATTTGACTGGGAATAATTTAATCTACATTACTAATTGCAATAACTATGACTATTTCTATCTGTTTTATCGCACATCTGTCACACACACAGAACAATATTAAAATAAGAATTGGCGAATTAGTTCACTAATTAGTTTACCAATACGTTGTTACATGTCGTAAGAAATTTGCGCTTTACTCAAGAGAAGTCCGTGTCGCAAAGAACATGAAATTTTTGTACATAGCCTATACGTATCTGTCGCTTTTGACACTCTTTATGCACCTTGGCAAAAGGTGTACCTTAAACACTTTGTTCACAGCTGGAGTGCAGCACTGCACCGACAGTGAGAACCACTACTTATATCTATATACAAATCTATCTCTGCATCACCGAGTCAACTCATTTTAATTTCTCCCCGCCATTCATGTAACTAATAAGTCACGTTCCTATTGATCCCGCATGCCCGGTCTCTTTCGTTACGCCACGTAGACAAGTTCTCGTCTCGATATAATCGACAGTTTCATACCGCGGTGAAAAAAAAAAAAAAAAAAAAAAAACTAAATTTCTAAAGATAAAGTAATGTAATACTGTCAAAAATGTTTCAATTGTTTGCGCTCTTCTTACTACTGTGTGCAAGCTAATGATAATGTACGTAACAGTAATCAGAGTAACATAGAAACAAGGTAAAGTGTCGCATGTATCGTAAAAACTGCACGCCGTTTTGTTTATACTCGTTCTGTGGCTTACTAGTAGTTTTGCTTTTTCATAACCCGCTTCCCCCCTCCCCTCCCTCATCACCGCCGACCTCTTTCGTGACTGTCTGGAGGAGACATTTACTTCCCGTTTAATTATTAAAAAAAAAAAAAAACCTTATGTTTCTATACTTGGCTCAAACCTGTCACTCTAATCTCTATGTCGCATTACATCAAAATTGCATTGCAGTAAGCATATTGACAAAGTATTATCTCTCTCTCTTTCTCTTTCTCTCTCTCTGTCTCTTACGTACCAACGATCCTTTTCATGAACAAAACAAATTCGATTTTTCTATAGCTATGTTGAATGTCTATATAGCACCGACGCTCTCTCACACTTTGCATAATTTCAAACGACGAGCAATTCCCCCGTAGTAGTATTATTTTCAGCTGTGTATATCTTCTATCAAAACTACAGGAGCCATTTCGCGGTACAATTTGCACCTCATGTACGTACTCTTTTTCCAAAATTACGAGGAAATTACATCGCTTCGTTCTTTCCTTTCCTTATGAATTGTTCGAGAAACTGTTGTACACTGACAAAAAAAAAAATCTTTTTCTTAGAGAGATCGCTTGAATGCTTCGTGCAACTTGTCAATCGCATCGTCTATTATTTCTAATCGAGGTCGAAGCAAAAATCCTGGCACTCTCATTATTACGAAGAGCATTATAATCGCGCGCTTCACCGCTTTTGAAACGAGAAATCGTATACTGTACATAACCAAGGCACACATGATCATTATGTATATATATATATATATATATATATATATATATATATATATATATATATATT
>QVOB01018975.1:0-11893 GCA_014839585.1 Pseudomyrmex concolor | reverse complement strand
GATCATCGAAACTTGGCGCGACGTGTCCTGTGGAGGTCTCTCGAAACTTTACGGAGGTCGCGGTCTGTCGAACGCGAAACAAGAACTCAGAGCCGGCAAGAGACAACGACGTCTTCCTCGACGTCACAATGCGATAGGAAGCGGGGAGTTTCGAGGCGTTTCGCAGTTAGTCGGCCCCAGGAGATGAAGGCGTAAGTAGGTAAGAAAGTTATTTCCCGACCGGACACGCTCAACCCTTCCCCTCGAGGTCCGCGTCTCGCGGTTTGTACGCGGTGGCGGCGGCGTCGCGACGCCGGAGGACTCCTCCCTCTCGCCGTCACACCTCCGTCGTAAATCGTTTAGATGTCGTAATTACGCGGCGTCGGCGCTGAGGGAGTCGAGTATCAAAAATGGAACGAGACGAAAAGCGATTTTATAGAGAGTGCCCCCGTCGAGTCACACGTTCGCCGGTCCTCTCCATTAAATTATGCCGCCGTAATTTATCTGTATCGCTGATTTTTAATGACGCATTTAACTGTGTATTAAGTTACCGGAATTCGACCGAGAGAGAAAGAGCGAGAGAAAGAGAGAGGGCAAAACACACGATTTTTTTTATTATTTACAATGTTTTCTTTAAGATTTTTTACGCTGAATTGTTGACTGTTTATTAATGGAATTGTAGAAAAAAAAATTATCTTGAAAATATGCAAAGCGCCACGTTGTTACAAAGAATTCTCGTAATTTTTTGAGACAACTGATTCAGGCAAGACACGCGGAGAAGAAATTTTCGGCAATAAGATCGTTCATCTCGCATACAATCGATCACGCTCGATCAACGCGATTGCCGAGACGAGTGTTCTCGCTACCGCATTAAATGCAAATCAATGACGTCGTAACGCATCCCGTCCACGTAAAGATAATGCATCGCGCCTCATTGTTCTCTTAAGCATCACCGTCAACGCGCGTGTCGCGCGTCGTATTGCAAATCGTCATCGCTTACAACACACAGCAAACTGCCGCATCCGAGTGTCATTTACTATTGAAAGCAGCCTAGCTGTGATACGCTAAACTTAGCAACGGGCGCAACACGCTTCTACAAAGGAAATGACGGGCCTCGCACGCTTTATACCTCACACGCCGGGAGGGAAACTATCGTGTTGACGTATACATTGTGACAACGGCGATAAATCGCGCGGTCAAACGAGAAATTATGTCCCAAATTACAACGCTCGCGTACAAATATCCCGTAAATACGTCGCTCTCCCTCGTTTCTCCCGTCCCTCTCCCGTAAGAGCAACGGATGATCCGGTCGAATCTCTTCTGCTGTTTAATCTCTCGCGCGAGGTTCTCTTTTCGCGTCGCCTCTTTTAATACGCGTCGTTTAATTTGATCATTCCTTTTAATTGGAAACAACAATCGCGCCCAGAAGAGAAAAGCGCGTCAAAGGAAAAAAAACAAATTAATTTTTCTTTAATTATTTTTTTCAAAATTATTATATCACACGCGAACCTGAACAGTAAGTTTCGATCGAGAATGACGTAAGAGCCGAACGAGAAATAAAAAAAAGTCTGCAAACCCTGTACGCGGTATTGTTTCGCCGATGTAATATTCGCGCACTCCGAATTACTTCACGTACCTACATGTATGCAAAAGCGCACACTGACACGCGCTTTGTTATTTAATGTCTTTACTCGTTGCGTGGCATGTGCAACTATACAACAACAACGCAAGACGTTGTCACGCGACGCCGGTTATATACCGTGCAGCACTCGGCTCGCTCGCGAGACAAACCGAGAAACGCACGAGAGTTTACAGTAATACCGCATTGCTCACACGCAAGCGGCGGCGGGATCGTGCGCGCGATGTGTGTTTCACCGTCGGGAAAACCGTCGCGCGCGCGCGACGGTCGATCTCCACGGGGCGGCCGGCGGAGCGCGACGACCGGCCTGTAATAATTCAGCGATACGTTTGTGTAACGTGAAACGATTCCTGGAGGCGCGATTTAAAGAATAACGATATTTTGCATCGTCAGATAAAAGATACGTAATACCCGCGAGAGAGGAGGCCTCTCGTATATATGAAACATCAGGAACAAATGAGATCGAGTTTATGTGTACGCGCGCGTAAAATGACCGAACAACGCGCGCGCACTTCTATCGGTGCACGTTCATTAATTGTAAAATAAAAATACATACTGTTTTGTGAACAATACTTACGTTATTAATATCTTTAATTAAAGTTTTAATCAATATGTTTAATTTCAATAATCGCGCGATGTATGTAGTGAATAAAATTGCAATAATATTAAAAACTTGTTTACATCCTCAGAAAATCTTGATTGTATGAAACAATGTTTTTTTTATTCTTGAGAGAATATCCTGATAACTATATAGATATGCTAAACGATTCGCAATTAGTTCTCGATCCACATCTAGCGACTTTATCTTTTGGTCGTCGAAGAGAGGAGAACGAGAAGACGAATAAAGTATTCGGAGAATCTCGGTTATTCCCGAAGATATTTACCCGCTTACCGGGTCACTCGTCATCATCCCCTCGTCGGGAAACTGATAGCCCTCTCTCGAGAGAGAGAGAGTACAGAAGCACGTGCACGTTCTTATCACGAGTGTCCCCACGAGAAGGAATAAAAAATAAGAAAATGTGCGGAAGGTGGAGAAACGTGAGATACCGTCCCGGTGACGTAGTTGGAAAATCGTGCAGGTGAGAAAGAGCGCGATACTTCGCGAGATGAACGGGGAGAACTCGGAGATGGTCGCGGATAAAAGAGGGAGAAATGTGTCGGGAAGCGCCCGCACATGAACGCTCGAACACGTGCGAAAGGGAGAATGTGTGTTAGAGAAAGAGAGAGGCGTAAAAGGAAAAGGCGAGAAACACGGAGAAAGAGAGAGCTCTCGAGGAGTTTAAAGGCTAAATGGTTGGGATGCGCGCCATGCATAACAATTAGCCTGGGAAAATCATGAAAACGTTGCGGACCTCTTTTGACTCCGGAGAAACTAGCCCCCGGTACCTCTGCCGCCCCTCGAGAAACCGTCCCCACCTCCCGGACTCGCCGTCCGACGGAAGCACGCCGAGATAACGGAGAGTTACATTCCCTTCCTTTAACCCTTTGCCGGAGGTTGCCATCGCGCGGAATGGAGAGACACAGTGGCTCTCAATGTGTCTCTCGGGATCTCTCGATGTCTCTCTCGAGCAAAATTCTCTAGTTAACCGCGCAACAATCATTGAATAAATAATATCTAACATAAATTTCTTATCCAAATTATGAGATTTTTTAAGAGAGAAAAATATCCTCACGATATTTTATATAAAAGTATAGACGTACGTACTTTTTGAGAAAGATAATTACAATTATGTGTAAATAAACAAAATTATATGAGTTTCGGTACAAACGTATATCGGAGAGTGTCCTGTGTGTCAAAATAAAATAAATTATGCAAAAACATGACAGCTATAATGGACAAGTAACACGCGAAAGATTTCTCACATTGTGCGTCGCAAAGTGACAACATCGACAATATTACTGTTTATGTTACAGCAGAACGCGTGATGGATGTAAACCGGAAATAAGACACTCAAGACAAAGGACGAAAGGAAGAGCGGGATATCGCGTCATCATCTCAAGGAGCCGGGCTACCGTCAAGGATGCATGCACGTACGGGCATATTAGGGCTCGGGATATAATATATGGGATTCCTTCCAGCCAAGATGCTGCTTTACGTGATTTACGCAATCTTACAATACGGCGTGCCAGGTTACACCGGCCACCGGATATATTTTATGCGATTCCATCGAATCTCTGTGTGTGTGTGTGTGTGTGTGTGTGTGCGTGTATGCGTGTTCTTTCCCACTCTCTATTAATTCCTTCCTTTATCAACTAGTCAATTGCGTGGAGAAATATCGCGCGATGTATTTCGGGAAACGCTTGTGTTTATGCAAATATCGTTAAGGAGAAAAAAAACTTTTATTATTAGCCTTTTCACACGCTAATGTCACTGCGTGTCCGGCGAAGTCATCATTGACGTCAGCGTAATTTTTTTGCGTGTACACATGTGCAAAATGTATGCAACTTATTTACAAAAAGAGATCAGCGTTTTCGCGCTCGGCGAGTGGAAACGCGCGTGCCGCCGCCGTCGCCGATCACGTTTATCTTCTCATCTTTGTCATAACACGATACATATACGCGTTGCGAGCAATGATGACGATCTCGTATTTTACAAGACGCGTTCTCTCTCTCTATCCTCCCGAGCCTGGCGAAATTGTTAGATCTGCACATTACACGGAGCGCGGCGTAATTCGACACAGTGTTCCAACGAGAATAGAGCGGATCTCCACGAACAGCTAGCTACTTAATTCCGTGATCTCTAAACAGGAAATCCTTCTTTTAGGTGATTGCATGACTCGCTTGAAACTCGAGCGAGCGTCCGACGAGACGCGTTGAATCGATCTATCACGGAAATAATGTCGACACGACACACTTCGCGTAATTGTTTATTTACGAAGCTATTAAGGCAAATCATATATATATATATATATTAGATGTAACACAATTTGTATATTTAATTAATGTAATATTGATTTATATATTTAATTATCATCTAAGTTGGTCGTGTTCTTGCGCCTCGCGTTACAAGCGCGAAAGTTGTCTTCTACGTAACGCTCACGCCGAGATTTATCTTTCCTCTTATCTGACAAATTATTAAAACGCCTCGACAAAACAAGCCGAGCGATTAAAATATAGAGCAACGAGACACACGCAAAAATCTTGCATCTTATATCTAAAATAACAAGCGCTTTCCGATCAACAAGCAGATAAGTGTACGGATTTATGCGTCCGCGCGTAATTTGCATGTGTAAGGTCGCGCGTGTTATTTCACGAATATAAATCTTCTTCGGTGTAAAGTACGTGCGTCACATGTAAATTGCGGACGTCGAAAGTGCAGCAGAACAAAACGATTTTAAGAGAAACGTATCGCGGCTTTAAGAGAAACATACACGCACAACGTGTTTCCGCGTACGCGCACACACATGCGTATATGTGTGTGTGTGTATGTGTGCGTGCTGTGTCAGTGCGAATATGTCGCACGCGCGCAAAAACCGTGCGTTGTGCTTTATCCACATAGAAGAACACATAGAAAAATACGCACACGCACGTGATTTTCGAACCAGTATCTCAGCGTGCTTGAGGGCGTGTTCACACCGTCAGCGCGCGTTTGCGACGATTTGAGAAAAAAATATCGGGAACGCGGATTTCACGTCTATCGCGTTGTCGTCGCGGGCGAAACAATTGGACGAGCGCGATCGGGACAACAACAACTCGCGTGAAATCCGTTCGCGTGAGCGCCGAGGACAATGTGGAACGTCCCTTAAATCACCGCAGATGGAAACACGTCGAGCCGGTTCTGAGATCAAGAAAGCCGAATTAAACGGCATTCTGCATTGTTCTAGGACTTCTTCGTCGCACGTGTCCTTGGGCACACGCGGAAAGTAACCTGATATATTGTATATGTAAATACGCGCTTAGACACGTACACACGTAAATAAAAAATACAATGAGACAAAAGATACAATGAATTTACAATTCGTAATATGGAAATAAAATATTTTCTCTGCGGCGACAATGAGATGTGATGCTTTCGATTTCTTTTTCACCAGATTGTTTATAATATCAACGTTACAAAGATTTTTTTTTGTTTAACGCGACAACGTAATAATATCTGACGCGCTGACAGTCGAGTATTTTTTTTCTTTTTTTTTTTTATTCCTCGCTCAAAGCTGGGACAAGGTAATTTCACGCTGTCTAACAAGCAGATTAATCTTACAGAGAGAGAGAGAGAGAGAGAGAGAGAGAGAGAGAAGTGCAGATGTACGAATGCGTTTAATTCACAGATGCGTGTTTCGCACACGTTGTTTGTCCCAATGACCAAGTTTTCTGATCTTTCGATGTGTGTACGAACTTGTTTGGATAAATAACGGACGCGCATCGCAACGGTAAATCTCTTTCCGATAAATCTTTTTTTAAAATAGCCGCGTGGTTGAATTAATCGCACATCATTATGACAAACAGATCATTGTACGTTTTCTCTGTTTGAGACACGTGATGTTGTGGGAATTGTACGCTGAGTCACGAAATAGAAAATTAGGAAAACCGAATGTTTACGAGAATGTTCTTACACACACTTGTTAATAAAAAAAAAAAAAAAACATAATAACAGATTTACATTCCCGTCCGCACGAGTTATCGAGACGAGAATTGTAACATAATCGTCGCAACAATAACTTTTATGCAAATCTTCGCTGTAAACACAAATATTCTTTTTCCTTTTTTAATTGCGCGAACCAAAGACGATTCTGAGATGTTCAATTGCAATTCAACTCCTCTTTTTTTTTTTTTTACTTCCGCGCTTTTCGCACTCCGTGTGTAATGGCACGCTAAAGAGTTTAAAGTATCAAGGTCCGCTTAAGAGAACGCACGTTTGTAATACACGATTAAGGCTCGAGGAATCTGCGCAACGCAACGTTGAAAAGCTCCCTGTTTATAACATGCACTAGAATTACTCTGCAATTTTTTTCCAAGTACCACTCGTCGAACTCTCCGCATGACGAGAAAAAGAAAATGAAAGTGACGCGAGACGTCGACAACGACAACGACGACGATTCGACATTTTGCCGTTCAATGTGTGTGTGTGCACGCGTGCAACGCTGCACAACATGTCGCGCGCGCGCGCGCGTGTGTGTGTGCGTGCCCGGGTTTCGTTCCTCCCATCCGGTTAAAGCAGAACAAAATAAAAGGTGAAACAAAGCGGAGTACGTTTTCCGAGAGAGTTTCATAATACCTTCTTGAATAGAGACACCGGGATAGCCTTACACGCGCGTTTATAATGTCGTGTGTGTTCGCGCGCGCACGCTCTCCGCGCAAACAATGAGTTTACCTTAAAGCTTGGGGGGGGGGGAAAAAATGCGGCGGCCGGTGACACGTGGTAAGCCCGGAAAATCGACTGCGACACGCACGAGCCGCTACTTCGTGGGTGCTTTATGTGTTGCGGGAACTATTGTTAAGAGTTTTTTCCCCGAAAAATATGCACTCCTCTTTCTCTCTCTCTCTCTCTTTCTCTCTCACAGTTGACGTGTTGCTACATGTCGAGACTTAGAAAAAAAAATTTATAAATAAATATGAGATAAAACCAACGATTCAATTTACAACTTTTTTACGAGTTTGACGTATGTTGGATTACGAAAGATTGCAGGTTTCCGGCTCTTTTCCTAAAAAAAAGAAAAGAAAAAACTTTTTTTTTTAACCGTTTCAAAGTGCAACCGCGCGAAATCTGAAGAGCATCCCTATGATGCCTATAACTTCGTTATTTTCAGTTTATCGATTTGGTCTGGTACTCCCTGAGGTAATACCGGTTACCAATACTCGAGGTCATCGAACTTTGACTATCGAACATTGATCTATTACATCTCGCCTAGATTAGTTTTTATGATGAGAACGTGGCAAATGCAAAACAAAAAGTTTTTTCGAAACCCTGGGGATGCTTTGGAAATTAGATCATTTGTATTCCTTGTTACGGGAAATCCGAGGTTTTTGTAATATTATATATATGTATATATACACGTTACTTGATGCTATGCAGGGAAATTGTAATATAGTCTTCGAATGTCGGGGAACAAAAAATCTGCATTCGATGTATATTTAAAACATACACGGCGAATACCCCCCCGTGCGAGATTTTTCGTCACGACGGGGCTCCGTCATTATTCAAATGACTACGGATTCATCGCCGATTACTTTGCACGCGCGATTTGCTCGTTGAGAAATTATCGCACTGTAAAATTTATTCTTTGGACTTTTGTTGCTTTTTCAAAAACGGCTAAAAAAAAAAAAAGAAAGAAAAATCTTGCTTATTGCAATACGAATTTTAATGAACATCGGATGCCGAAGTGCGTGAACGGACGACACAAATCGACGGATCGAAGTCGTTCCACTCCAAGTTTGAATGGCGCGTCTGCTTTGTTTGCGAGTCGAAACGATACAGGAACAAACGATTAATTCTCCATTGGAAACAAAAGAGAAAGGAAACGATCAAATGCGTGCGCGCGGCTATACCGGGGCTCTCTCCCTCCCCATTCCTCCCCCGATATCGGCATCGAACGCCGCGCGATTGCTGACTATTTATACAAACGCGACTCTCTCTCTTTCTGTAAATCTCGTGCTTCAAATGACTGCGCATGGATTTTATCAGGGAGCGTGATTTTATTTATAGAAAAGCGACGATAATGATACTACTACGAGACATGCAAGCCACCGCACAGTGCTCTAGCGCGGACTAAATCAATAAACGTGCGTAACACGGAAATATTATCTTCAATGAGCAATAGCAATATCACACTTCGGTAAAAGCACGGATATTGATTTGTTGTCACGTTCTTTCTTTTTTTTTCTTTTGAACAATAAATCACAAATCTACCACTTTCGCAAATAGCGTTGCCGATATGTGTGTTGTTGATCGATGTTCGATGAACTAGTTCTCGCGTTCTTTGAAAATTCAGGGAGCAATTATCGGAACTTCCCGTTTGCGTCGAAATTCGCGCCGAACGATCAGATATTTCTATATAATCGAAACTAGTTAGAGGTATAAAAATAACCTTACCGCAGTACGTGGCGCCGACAGCTGCGCTAATCCCACCGTTTTTCGCGGAGCATCACGGACGCGAGAAGAGAGCAGCAGCCTATACTATTAAACCGACAAATGTGTACACACGTGCCTCCGCTCTACAACGCGCACTGACAAACGCGCCAAAACACAACAAATTTTTCGCGACCTTCGCGAGACGAGGCCGCGGCTAGCCGCAGGTGACGTCGCCGGGCTTCGACACAGCTGATTCGCGGCGCGGCCCGGGGAGATCGCCAGCTGTGTGAGAGAGCAAGGTCGGCTCAAGGTCAATCGCGGAAAACGAACCGAACGCGCCTTGATTCCGATATTCTCCACCCGAGAGAACGCGCGCAATCGGCGTGGCGCGAAGTATGTCCGCGCGCGAGTTGTCGCGCGGGGACACGCGCTTTAATAACAACGCATTGTTAACAACAGGCCGACAATAGTTTCTTTTGATAATACGAACCCGCTCGGCGTGGCGCGCCGCGCCACCGGGCCTGTGTACGTACCGAGGCGTCCATTATCGTGGCAGTTCAATGAAATCTTTAAACGACCGTTTCTCTTTATTCCGCCTGTATCAGTTGTTTGCCCGATGCTGTTTGCGCCGTTGTCGCTCGCAACGGCTTTTGTTCAGCCGATGCGTGAATGTTTATTTTTTTTTTTTTTTCCCTACTCTTCTTCGAGCGACAATACACCTTTAGTCAAATTTGCATAAACGTGTCCCTTGATGCGCGACGTGGACATTGCCGTTAAACAGGACGTGTATATTGAAGCTTCATACAGTATTAACCTCTTCCTTTATGTTCCATGCGCTTTTTAACGTACAAACAAAAACGCAGGAATTATATTTCTTAAAATACATCGCGCTCGCCCGTCTGTCTACGTTCTTTGTGTTTTTTTTTTGTTTTGTTTTGTTTTGTTTTGCTATTACAGTCTCTCACCGTCGTCAATAATAATCGCACGACGACAATGCACACTTTCCGTTCCCGAGAAAATGATTTCGAGATGATAATTTCGCAAATTCGCTACACCACCGGTACATGCGTTCGCAGCTGACGCGAGTATTGCGGAAAGATGCAAACCGTGTTGTAGCGATTGCGGCATCAAAGAAAGTCCTCTGCGGTCATTCAACGATTACGATGTGACGTAGTATCGTCAATGATTGAATCGAGTATCTTTGTGTCATTCCTACGTTCGTTCGAATCTGTCCTTGTGATTTGATTGCCTTGTGCGTTCGAGAATCGCGATAATGTGTGTGCGTTCCCTTGCGCGAGATAATTTCGTTTAGACGTTTCGCTTGCGTAATATAATATAAAAAAAAAAAAAAAACTACTTTTTTCTCCGCTTTCATCGTGTTTCTTTTTCTCGAAGCTGGCAAAATTGAGAAAAAAGGGTTTTGCAAAAATCGCGTATATAAACCGGTCTCTCTCGCAATAATGTAATATTTCGAGATTTTCTGCGCAAATTTATTTTATTATCACCGTCATTACGATTCGTCGGCGAATCGTTACAAAAAGTGACGAAATATACGAAGAGATAATTTGCTCATTTTTTTTTTTTTTTTTTTTTTTTTTTTTTTTTTTATCGAATAAAATTGATCAAGAATTATTCTCGAATGTCGAACATTCGAAAATCGTTGAAGAATTTCTTCGAGTTAAAAAAAAACTTCGAGCTAAAAAAAAACTCGAAGAATATTCTATCAAGTTGTTTCACTTGTGCGGAAGTCGAGTTCGAGTTTCACGAACGAGTATCGCGGAATCTTACACGCTGCCGTTTGCAACCGAAGGTCGGGACACAAATTTCTCCGGTGAATGGCAAAGGATAATTCCACTGAGGTGTATTGTATTTTATACCACACACCCGCGTTTTTTTCCTCGTATTGTAAACCGACGCCTGATACTTATCATCATCGCGCGGTAGCGCGAACGTAATGAAGTTTAACGGAAGCCGTTCGCGGGATAAACGCGCCGCGCGAAGTTCGTATTTCCGCGCGGCGTATGTACATCGAGGCAATTTTATTTCTACATGCGAATACGGATTCAATCACAATCCGCAAGCTAATTCGAGAAATAATTGCGAGAAGCGACACAACGCGCGTCGATGATTCCTCCGTGCCGCCGTGACACAGAGAGAGAGAGAGAGAGAAAGAGAGGTTTTGAATGCCGCGCGACGACGAAGTTCTCGCGGTTTTCCCCGTTATATTTGCTTCACCTCACCGGCCGCGCAACGTCGACTATAAATAACCGACTGTTTACTCGGTTGCCGTGTTCACAAACACTTTTTAATGCGCACCACTTTCCGGACAAAGTTGCGGACGACGGTACAGATTGAACTACATGTGTACACACATATGCATGCACCACGTGCATCGCGACGACATCGCGAGGTCGAGAAAGAAACACGGAGACAAAACCTTGCTCCACTTTTCGCGATTGCTATATATCGGATGCATCATTTTCAAGAAGAAGAAGAAATATTTATACGAGCTTGCTTGTGCAATGTTCGATCTCTCAATGTCAACGCGATAACGCAACGGACGTATTTTTTATTTTATATTTGTCGCGGTAATGAAGATTTTTGCTAGAACACACGCACGCGCACACACACACACACACACACATTCGTTGTGTATGCAAGAACCTCGAGTCTTTATTCAACCAGACGCGTTATTTTCTACGGTCACACACACGAGGCGTTCCGTTGCAAAGCTCTCTCATACATGACACGCGGCTATAAACAAAATAAAGATTAACTTCTTATCTTTGACTATAAAAACAGTCGTAACTTGGGAACAACTAATGGAAATCCACTTTAAGTAATCTCACTTCATACTGTTAACGCGCGCACGCATGTTTCGTACGCCCGCGAGTATGTACATATATAGTTTTTCACGTACATAATATGCGCTTGTTTATTGAAAAGTTAAAACCATACACACACACACACACACACACGTTATCGACGACGATATCGTTTTGCTATTGATATCATTTGAATGACGTACTTACGGTTATTATTTCGACGTGTGTCATTACGCGTGTCATTAGATGACACAACGAATCCACGTGACGAAGCGCGAGAATTTTTTTTTTTTTAGTGCCAAACATTAATAACATTCCGTGCGCACATTACTTTGTTCTCTTTTGCAAAAAAAAAAAAAAACGATTTGACTGAGAAGTGACCGGTTGGAATTTGACGTTTGAACGCTTGACCCCGGCGATGTGTGTGTGTGTGTGTGTGTGTGT
>QVOB01018972.1:0-15656 GCA_014839585.1 Pseudomyrmex concolor | reverse complement strand
TACTATTGCAACAAAAATATTTTGTATCGATAAAAATATTTTGTTAAAAATAACAAAACATGTTAAAGAATATTTATTTTCTTTAGCAAAATATAAAAATAATTGCAAAACGTTTTTCTCCGTAAAAAGAGTTATTATTTATAAAAACAAACGCGCAAAATAATGGCGCAAAAATAAACATTTGTCATACATACAAAGCTGTTGCGAAATAAATATCCTTTTCTTAATAATAAGATAATAAGTTGGAAAGCAAAATGCGATAGTCTTTACGTACTTTATCAAGTAGAAAAAGACACTGTTGCGAATGGCGTTTTAACACACAACTTCCCTGGAGCAATATCATCTTGTAATCCTCGTCACTGCGCTTTACTCGTGGCACTTTAATGTCCGCCGCCGTAGCGGCGAAACATTCATGAGAGATCTTATGATCTGGTCTAAAATTAAAACACACCGAAATGAATATGTATGAGTTTGTTAACTCACAGAGAGATGAGATATAAATTGCGCTTTCGGGATATAATATCGCCAATGATTTAATAACAGGTATCAACGAATTCCAGTATCGCCGACGTTCTCATGGCATTACCCGCGCGCGTAGCGCTTACACACTTTGCACTCACTTTAGTTAACATATCAGATAAGATAGATCAACAGTAATCATATATAATTTTCGTGTATTCATCACGCGTTTCTTATTACAAATCGCTGGTTGTATATTATAAAACTTAATTGCTACAAATAATATGTCAGGCTCTTAGTAAGAAAATAAAATGTCACTTTGTATGTAATTGCTAATTTATTGTGTAATATTATAGAGAGTTAGATCTACGATTATAAGGCCGGTCGGAGAGTAATAGTCAGCATGAGTTGAAATGATTCCCGTAGACCCCCGTGGCACACGGATGGACCTGCATCATTCATTCTCAATCTTGTCGGTGTGTTTTAACGACGTCGTTATAACGTCGCCGGGATTCTCTAGGCATCACGAAAAATAAAGGTCGCCATAAAGACAAAATAGACGTACGAATGTACATAAGTCATCTTGTGCATCAGATTGATATCTTTTAGTGTTCGGACTACCGAGAACAAGATTCTCTCTCATGTTACAATAATCCCTTACACGCGCTGTGCGCATATATGCGCCTTCGCGTTTAATCCTAAGAATGTTTTTTTTTTTTTTTCGACCAAACCTAGAACATTGTCATAACAACTTAGATTCAACAAATTGTTTAATTAAATACATTTTACGTAGAGAAACATATATGTGTCTGTCTTTGCGCGGCTTTCTGTTTCTCAATAAAAATAAAACAAAAAAAAAAAAAAGAAAAATTCTACTTATATAACATACGTCGTAATAATTTATATCTTTGACGCTCGCGACGGACTTGCATAATAATCGAAGCGAGAGATAATTTCGCGATAAGAAATTGGCTCAAGAGAGCCGAGTACTCTATCCCGCGGCACGATAGCTGGAGCTTAAATATCTGTCATGTATATAAACTCTCATATGTTTTACGTCGCGCGGAACGCTATTAATATTATCCATTGCGTATCGTAGAATTTGCATAAGAGACACGCGTTCGTCGACTTTATAATTTACGAGTCAATGGTCAAACTGACATGCGCGTAAAATGATACATATCTGCGACTAGGTACGTGAGGAAAACAAAAAAGATTGGGGCAAACACGCGGGATGTAATAACGATGTGCGCTGTCGTACCCTGCTCAAGCCGGCACACATCCATCGGTCGTATAACGCGAGCGTACGTACGTACGTTATACGTGAATTTAACGGTCCAGCTCGCGCGATACCCCACGGATAGGCTGTAACGTTTTGATTAACGGGAATGGGATTCGGTGCGCGCAATGGTAACAGCTGGATTAAGGGCTAATAACAACGCGAGTGCGCGAGTCGTTTAAATGATTTTATTTTACGTTTCTGCGGTTTATGGAGGTTTGGTTCGGGGCCACGCAACACGACTGCTCGTACTAAAACAAAACGAAAAAAAAAAAAAAAAACATTAGGCATGCCGTAAAATAACACCTCCCCGCCCGTTATTCTCTCCGTGACATAAACCGATGATCAAAGGATTATAAAGTGGATATCGGTGAAATTTTTTTTTTCATCAAGCTCTGCTCTCACGAATTACATTACGGAATTACGTCAAACACATGTGTAATATTTCGACGATATGAATATATATGTATATATATATATATATATATATATATACGCCTTGAAAAAATAATGAAACACGGGACACACATTGCATATTTAGAAAACATTTGCATACGTTTATTTCCATAATGTGCGGTATTAATGCACAAGTCAAACATGTAATATGTACGGGATGTGCAAGAGTGATGCGCCATATTTGTCCGCGATATAAAAACACGCGCGTAATAATCTCGTCGGTGTCGAGAGCGTTGCGTTTGAGAGAAGAGCAGTAACTTGTGTGTAACGCACACATTACACAAATCCCAATGACACACACAGTAGGTGCTCTTAATGCAGTCCGGTTTGCACAGAATCGACATTTTCCCTCTTCCTCACGGTCAGACTCAGGCCCAGCACATATTACTCTGTGTGCGCAAATTGTCGATCGAGGGAAAGGCTTTTGCGGTATGTCACGACCGCGCGAGAAGCTCGAGCAGGAAGGAGGGAAGAAGAGAGACAAGCTGTAATTAACTCCCTTTCATTGGATTTTCCCGATATCTTACCGTCTATTTCCGGACCGCAGTCCGGAAACCGTAATGCCAGCTAGCCGTTCGTACAGAATTGTTTTCATCGTGAGGTTGACCGACAAATTGCGCCGATGAAGACCCCGGTACGAGCGAGCAATTACAGCAACTCGACGAATTACTCAAAGTAGAAAAACACACGAAACACTTTTCAAAACTTATTTGATCTTTTGCAAACTTCGTTACCGCGTTAAGCTGATATCAATTAATCGTTAAATTCGTTAAAAAATCGTTAAATAATTGTCGCAGACGTGTCGATCTGTGACCATGACAAAATGCTTTGGAATATGGATCGCACCTCGTGTGCCATTAAAAGTTTCACAAACGCTGCACTTTATCGCCGACGAGATTGTGCTCGGTCAATTACCGCGACTCATCTGCCGCGAACTCATGCCTTGTCTCCGACGAGGTACACGCGCGCCGTAATAAAGATATTTAAAAAATTATGCACTCTAAAGCACTTTATGGCCGTTGCAGCGTGCCTCCTACGACCGACGTATGCGTCGGAGCAGCTTTCTCTCTCTCCTATCTCATTGCATCCACCTATCTCGCCCTTTTCGATCTCTCTCTCTCTCGCACTTTTTCTCTCTCGAAGCAAAAGCCGCCAGCCCGGCCGGCCTGCGAGCAACATCCCCTTCTCGTTTTATAACCCGACGAGTTTAATGCTCGCATCAAACTTTTAATTACCCGACTCGTCTTACAAATTACTAACAGATGAGCCGACGTTTATGCGCGTCGCGTCCGCTTTCCTCGTAAAAAAAATATCTCCGACGTTATGCATGTCGAGAAAATTTCTCAGTTCTCGTGAAAATATTCGCGGTATGACGCGACGGATTGTCACGGAGACAAGATCGATTCTCGGTGAATATACGAGAGCATACGCGAGAATGTGCACCGAGAATGTGCACCGGCGCGCTTGATTCTTACGTTTTTTTGTTTTTTTTTGTATCGCGTCAGAAAAGCAATGTCTGCACACGCGAGAATTCCGCGGGATAACTTTCTCCGAGAATGCGCGTGCGAACCTCAGAAAGATGTCCGACGCGGTAGATACAGTTTCCGATGAGATGGCTATTTCCTCCCTCACGTGAAAAGATGAAGACGATAATCCCGATTGCGACGCGCGGAAAGTGCACTTCGTGGAAGTTCCATTTGTACCGGCGAACATTACGCCGAATGCATTGCATACGGAAGCACGCCGGCGGATGCAACTTTTATACTTATTCGCCTGAGTTTGCCGACTGAAAATAACCGAAAATAGAACGGCCGCGCCGCCCAGCAGTAACATTAAACAAACATCCTCTCTGCGTGCATAGATAAAATTCTAATGACTACGAAATTACCTCGCAAATGGAAAATTTAGAAACGGCCTCGGAATTCCGTCAGTCACCGCTGGCCGGATTTAAAGAAAATTTGCGCGCGCGTGTTGTAACGAAATTTTACGAATATTTCATAAATATTTCACGAAAAATGTATACATTTTATATTTCGCAAAAATTTTCACAAATTTCGTTTTAATGTATTTTATCGAATAATTAGTTGTCGCCGACAGCGATTTTCAGTGTCGTATTTTATTTTGTAAGCGACTTAAATAAGCGCTATTATATCGTCGCGACATGATTAGGAATAGTGTTAACATACTGGCGTACATAAATAAAGCAATGCGTTCTCATCGTGGAAAACTATAAATCACGGTTGGTTTCCACACCTCAAGTTCCCCGCGGCGCAGGGTCGACCGATACCGACATCGGCGACAGAAATTATCCTCGAAGCTTCAGAATTGCAACAGAACTCGCCATTTGAATTCTTGAGAAATACACACGACGAATAAAAGACCACGGTTTTTGAGTTTATACATAAATCGTAAATGTCTGTTTGCTTTTTGTAATTGACTGTGAGCCGTGCGTGTAAAGCTATATATGGAATATGGATATTATGGAGATTGGCTTCGTTTCGAGATCGTAACGCATTAACACACGAAAGAGAACAATTTTTATCGCCGCGTAATAATCGCTGCGGGAGATGTTTTCTCGGAAGATTTAAAGCTGCGCGGAAAAATTTCTACAGTGAATCTCGAATGACGTGAAATATGTGTAACGTCTATACTTAAAAATAGCCTATCTTCATTTCACTAATATGGTATAGTTTTTTTCTTATTATAACCGAATAAATACTTTACGTCTATTAACCAGATATAACATAAAAAAAGCATCCGCAAAATCTCGTCTGCGGCGTCAAGTGTCAAGCGGCATAAAAGAGTCAACAAGAGTTAAGTGGATCGCCCCCGTACCTGCGTGTTCACCGCCTGAGGCTAGTCGCGAGGGGATATCGAGTCAATGACTAATCGCCAACACGGTTTATCCCAAACATGAATAAACAAACCCATTTGACCAACGAAATAATGCTAATGCAATTTTTATCTACGGTTCTTCCGACAAAAGCCCGTGCGGTCGTCCCTTTCCCTTTCTGAGCTAGGAACAGCGGGAGGTCTCGTCCGTCGTGGGCTTAAAAGAAGAGGAAAGCTGTGGAGCCACGAGTAGACGCCACAGGGCACGCAAGTCCCCGTGGATCTCTAGTAGTGTCCTAAATATCCTGGAGCGACTTTGACGCCCTTCCCAGGCGCCGGCTCTCGACACTGGCTCTCCCACTCTCATTCTCTCTTCCCCGAACGCTTCCCATCGACGTAGAGGACTTATCGTAAATTAGAAACGCCGCGGGGAATTCTAATGCGGATATAAGGTAATGCGCATGATCTTCAGTGAAGCTGAAATAGCATCGACAACGGCGGCTATCGCTCCGCGGAATTTATGTATCGCGGCAATTAAACGCTCGCGCGATCCCGCCGTGGACTTACGCCTTTACGACGACAATTAATGTCCGCGGTGTTAATTCGATGTATGACGCCGCAGTATGTAAAATAATCTCAGCAGGGAGAAACAATCTTCGTTTCCGGATTTAAGAGAAACTTCATATAAAGTTTATTTATATCACGTTTTAACACTTTGCTGGAATCGGCAATTAGAAACAAAATATGCGATATATATCGATATGCGATATATATCGATATGCGATATATATCGATATGCGATATTAGGATGTTTGCATAAATAAATCTTATTTCTGCTTAAAACGCTACTTATTGTTAGTATAGTAGTACTGCAACGTAATATTGCAACAAAAATATTTTGTATCGACGCGATCTACATTAAATTTTTAATATTCCATAAAAAATTTATTTATTTTGTTAAAGATTTAACAAATAGCGTTTAACTTGGCAAATGAGAAGCTACGCAACGACTTCGGAAAAAAGAGTTAAAAAAGTTTGTCAGTTATATCAACAGTTAAAAACAAGAGAATGCTATCTTGTAAAATGCATAGCATGCAAGTCGCTCATCTTTGAACGATACTATACAGCCTCCCGCACACAACGCGAGGCGAAAGGAACTGCCGACGTGGTTAAAACTTCCCTGATTCGCCTCTTTAGCCTTGCTTTAGCGCGCCAGTGCTCCGACCGCATGCGTGAAACGTCATGAAAAGCTTCTAATTACGAGACTGCATTTAACTATGCGAAACAGTGGGTGGGATTGTGGCGTTGTTGGCGATACGAGGCATATTGTTTTGATTTATATAATTCACTTTTAGAAGAAATTTAATCTCAACCAAAACCAGCGGTATATGTATACATCGTTTCTACAGCGTCCATGTTTGGATAATTATGCAGACTAAGCTCAATAATTTATCACAGCAAATTACATCGCAAATGTATTTTTAATAGTATATTTAATTATTTATAATAAATATAGAATAAACAATACTATATATTTTAACAGTAATATATATTTTAGCGGCACGACGCGCAAAAACATTGCCGGCGACTGCTTAAGATGTAATTTTTTAAGATAATAATGTGTTAAGAAAAAGTGTTATTTTTACATTACCGCTTGATAGAAGCAAAATATATTTTTTTGCTCGACGAACGAACGTTCCAAATTTCAACGAGATATAAACGTTTTATAAACGTTTTCTGATTTGTCTCCCGTAAACAATCTTAAAAAACTTATCGCGATTCCTTTCTTGCAGCAATAAACGTGCGGATACCGTAAAGATCTTAACGCGCCAGCACAAACGCGGTGATCGACATTCGACGCGCAAACTCACGTCGAACAGTTTATATCGTACGTATGCTCCTATCGAGTCGCGCCGGCTCCATTCTTGCGATTGCTCGCGGGCGATCGGAAAAGCGATCGTGTCCGCTCGATCTCGCGCATAGAGTACTTTTACGTATGCACCGGGCGTCCGCGGCGCAAATTCGTTTCCATCGCACGTATTGTAAATTCATGCTTTACGACGATCTCGCCTTTTCCGCATGAAGGAGGCTCGTCCTCCTTCGCGGAACGGTTACCGACGAAGCGTACGTGGCAAAAACCATGGCTCGCCCATTCAGCCGGTTTCCTTTATTTAGACGAGAGCCGCCGGCTCTCCCGCGAGGTGAATTGCATCCTCAATTTTTAATAAAGCCCCGAAGGGGTCGGGAGAGAGAGAGGCTTTGTTGAATGTCGGTATAAAGTGAACTTCGACGACAGCCCGGAGTCAAGCGGCGTGCATCGTGGAGGGAAAAAGAAACCGGCGCGGCGCGCTGGAAAACCGGCGACGAGGCCGAGAGCCGAAGTGGAGACGGGGAAAACGGCGCCGGAGGAAGACGGAGTATCCTTTCTTCGTTTCATTGTAAATGCCAGGCTCAGGATCTCTCTCCGCCACCGCTGTACCTCCCTCCGACTCTGTACCGTCCACTTTTCCTGCAATATTGATTGCGGGGGCCGTGGCATAACGATATAGACCCGTCCAGAATATTTCCCCGTCGTCGTCCTTTTATCCATTCTCTTTCACTTCGTTGTCACTCTTTCCCACGTACATATTACGTTTCAAACTCTCCATTCAGTCCACCCTTCTTAACGATTGAACGCGATACCCTTTCGTTTATAATTTATTCATAGAAGAAATGGTTTTTCTTCAGAACACTGTTTAGTCGACACGACTGCAAGTAATCGTCGGACTCATCTTATCTCCAAGCAATTGTCGCCGCATAGCGTCCCTCGATTCCACGCGTTATTGGATCTTCCTCTCTTACTTTTTATAGGTACATCAAAGAGTCTGTTTTTTTTCTTTTAAAAAAAAAGTAAAATAGATCTCGATAGTTTTGTACCTTAACGTTTTATAGAAACTGTATCTTCTTTTATAAACAAAGCATTAATTTTATTTATATATTTTCACATATTTTACACATATTATTCTGATATTATTATTTGCATAAAATGTAAATAATTTGCATAAAATTTTTTTTTATATGATCGAAAGTTGTTAAAGTATTTCAATTAGAAACGCGCCAGTGCCCGGAGCACCGACAATTTACGTCGGCGTCTTATCCTCATTAACGTTTATCGACGATTGATTCATTTCTAATGAGCTCTTACGATCAAGTTGCTCGTTAGCACTGTGTTTTATACTGACGCACGCCACACGTGGGAAGTATACATATATGTATATCGTATCTAATGTCGTTTTTTTCCCCATACGTTTCAGCATATTAATAATACGCAGCGCGAGATGATATCTCCGATACAAAGAGACAAAACGGCTGTACCGTTTGCCGACTACGACCCATCGATCATTTCGACGAAGATTGGAAGATGCGCGTTCTTGAAGAACCTGAGTACAGCTGCGACAAAGATAGAATTCTCGATACACTTAAACAGCGCATAAATTTGTTTCACAAAGAAAGATTAATTAGCGTGTGTTCACGAAATATATCTCTGCATAGATAAATAGAAAATAATAAATAATTAGAAGATATGTTGCAGATATTTTTCTCTTTGGTTTAAATAAAAAAAAAAAACATTATTAATGTTACCTTTACAGCGTTCTCGTCATCGTCTAAGAAAATTTCTGCACATGTTCATGAGAAATTGTCGGAACAGGATCGCCGACGTCAGGACGACGACGGTGGGAGTCCCGACCGCAAAAGAAACCGCAAGAAGAACGAGGAAAGATCCACATAACTGATGATAATTAGATGAAATAAAACGACAAAATTTTTCAAAAGCTTCGAGTTCGACGTGTTTCCCTCCCGCCCCGCTCCCAAGGCAAATGATTCCTGTTTACGGGTCGCGCATCATTGCGTATTTCTACGGAATAAATCTCCAATAAAACCGTCGTTACGTCAATGTTTATTCCCAAAGTTCCGCGGCGTGCGTTTCGGGACGTTTTAAAATATACAGAACTTCCCCCGCAGCGACCCTTATTGTTTTGTCGGCCGCAGTAAACTATCTCTTTTTCGAAGTACCGCACCGCGCCGCAATTCTCCTCGTTGCAATTCTTCCGTTTCCTCGTAACCACCGACGCCGCGCGGAGCACGGTGGGACTTGCCATTTCGTTCCTTCGCGAAACAGTTGAACGACCAAAAAGTCCAAGACCACTTTCCAGAAAAGTTGCAAAGATGACACCGACAGCATTCGAATGGGGTATTTCAAAACTATGTAGAATGGCTTGTAGAATGTGCGGCATGAAATTCGCAACAAATCTAAAAGATGCTGCGGAAAGTTGTACAGGCAAAAATGGCGGTGTTATTGAAAATCGATTGTCGCGACAAGTGTATGTAATATAATTAATTTAATATAATTCACTTTCATTACATCGATATCATTTAAAACGCTTCTTAGAAAAAATTTATTCACTTAATTTGTTAAAAAAAATAAAATAAAACCGCTACATTTCGAAATTAAAATAAAAATTTCCTCATGAGGTTTTCTCATTAATTGTTAAAATAAAAATGTTGCACAAAAGTTCTCTGCAGCATCACGGTAAAATTTATTTATAATTTATAGAGAATTTGAGGATAAAATTATATCTATTTTTTGAAGAAAAACTAATACACATATTATAAATTCTCTGATAAATATGTGAAAGACTGAACTGAATCTATAATTACATCTGCTCTGTGTGAACTAATTATATAAACCGAGCGACGCGATGTGTGTGCATCATGTTTTACGGACGACAATATATCTTTCTCCTTTAAGAAACGGAATCGCTTCAGAGGAAGCAAATCGTTGCGTAAATATTATTCCTAGAAGTCGAAAAGTGTCTTGAATACGGGGAGAGAAACTGTGCTTTTCGGAAAATGTTTATCCCATTAGCGTTCATTTCTACTATACTTACGCGATCCATTAGCGTGCCTTCTTACAAACGATGATGCGGCAGCTGTGCCGTCACGAAAGACACGAGACTCGATATCAAGAAAGACGCTGTTAATTCGAATCGCAATTTCTTATGCGGAGTCACAATCTCACACGTTTCGATAAGGACGATGCACATCGACCCTCGTATAAAAGTGTCTTATCTAACGCAGTTTATCGAAATGCCGCTTAAATCGATATGCAGGAGGTGAACGAACAATAACAAACAAAGGCTGCCAAGGCTGGCGCTGATAAGCCGCGTAATGCTATCTGCTGAGTTTGAGATGCTCGAACGCGATGGAATCCGCGGCGCGCAGCTTTGGACGATCGATAAAAAGATCGCCGCGAGAATCTGTGTCGAGCGCGCGCGCGCATTTACCGCGTCTGAGAAATCCCTTGCTCAGCTGCATCTCTCACAGCAGTGGCGCAAAAAAAAAAAAAAAAAAAAAAAAAAAAAAAAAAAAAAAGGAAAAGGGAACGGAACAGTTCTCCGAGCAGTTCGGGCCTTTGATTTTGCTTATCCGACACCAAGAGAGAGGTAATGGCGCACTTCGTTAAATTAATTGGCTCCACGGAGCGCCGCGGCAACGAGTTAGTGCCACTAAACTTCAGCTCCGATTATACGAAAGAACTTACCGGGTAATTTCCCGTCCGCATTACGAGCATACGCCGTCTTACATGGAAATACACTAAATAGATATGAATAAATTTAATTAATTAGTTGATGAGAGTGTTCGCGCAACGAGATGATTTCGGAAAACACACCTTTTCAAAAACTTGTCAAGTAACTTACGTTTCTCACTTGTGACAATTTACGTAATCTAAGTAATTAAAGTTTTACTTAATTAGTATATTGTTTTAACTGTATCTGTAATTATAACGGGATAATTATAAGTTTATTGATTTTAGATATTTTTTTTTTTTATGTGAGTAATCTTATCAAAGTAAGTATAAATAAATAAACAAGCAGTCATTAACTTCTTATTAGTTGTACATACACATTTTGAGAAATAAATTATTTATATCTCGTAGCGTCGCGATCGAAACGACGTTTCTCGTTTCGGCAAAAACACGTTAAACTGCCGCCGGCATGAAACGTGTATTTTACTTAATTTGTGGGTCACAAATCCGGAGGGCTTCTTTTTGTACGGAGCGAGTACGAAGAGAACTTACCTTAAGGGCTCGTTAAGAATTTCATTCTTAAAATCGGCGGCCACTTAACGGCAGGTGGCCCGCCAGCATCAAATCAGACGCGTTACGTTAACTGAATTTAAATCGTCGGAGAGCCTCCTCTGGGCACACCGTGGATTACCATAATTTATGCGCCCTCGCGCCTCCGAATGAGCACTCCCCGATCTCGAAGCTCTTTATTATAAATCCAAATCGAGCGCATAATTCCACGAGATATAAACATCTCACGGGAGCAAGAAGGAAATTAGATTATATTCGATGAAACGGCCCGCGCGCGCGCGATATTCCTCACAAATTCCCGTCACTTCAAATATCTCGATGATCCTCGCTCAGTCGAGACCGATCCAATTATAACGCGTGGTTAATACACGATACGTTTGCATATGTAAAGTAGACTAATATTATTGTTCGAGTTTTATTAAATAAACTTTTCATCTGTATGCACATACTAATAAAGGATTTGGCACAGAAGTGGCACAGAATTAAAGTGTAACATCTATAGATCTCTTAAGATATGATTTCGAACGAAATATTTTCGCTTTTGTATTTTGTATAACCAAAACGATTTAAATTAATACGTACATAAATTGTCACATCAAAAATGTTTTCAATAAAACAATTTATTTATCGAGTAAGACACGATCGGACATGACACGGTTTCTGTGTTCGGAAATAGCAACTTGTCGAAATTTAATGAAACAAGGTTGAATTCCCGAAATGTTTTGAATCGGAACTTCGACAGAGCGATATTGCTTCGATACAATAACTGTCATATCAAAGAGAAAACAGGAAAATAGAAAACATAAAATAGAAGAAAATAGGAAAGCAAATAATTTCTGTAAAGTATATTAAAAGATAAATCTCACATATTTCTTTTTGCAAAACAATTTTTGTAAAGCTAAATATCAAAGAACGATATATATATCCTCCTTGTGTTAAATAAGCGAATAAATTATTTCGCGAGATTAATTATTCGAAGACAACTATGAATTCGTCGCGCTTACTTATTTGTAAAAACGTCTTCGTTTACATAACAAATAGCTCCAAAGACCATTAAGTCCTGTACAAATTCAAATGCGTAAAAATGTTGCAAACGATTCTTTCAAGGATTTTCCAAGATTAGTAGCACGCTTTCTCAAGCACGCCGACCATTAAGGTAATTGACTATGAAATATGTTTCTCAAAGGATCCAATTAAGATCTATTACTCTGGTACTTTTACCGCAACGCTCTCACGCACACACAACACGGTAGCAACGGTCCATTGTCGAAGAACTCGATTCATCTGCCGATCTTCGGAGCTTTTCACAAACATCCGCGTCATCGTCCTCTCGACAATTTATTATCATCGCCAAGACGAGCCGCGCGCGCTTCCTTGCTCGCGCGTTGTCAAGTCGTGCGCGTATCAGCTGATATCTCGAAAATAAAAAGCAAAGTTGTTGTTTGAATAGTTACCTGGTTACCTGAGCAACGCGCGATGTTCGTAAAAGAAAAACCGAAGTGGTGGTTATTTTAAATCGTCAGAAACGTACGGCCGTGTTTACCGCATGACGCTGATCCCGATCGGTCGAGGGTGTCGAGTGACTAATGAGGGTTAAGGTCATGATGCTTCTTCACACCGCTAAAGGATAAGAACCTTCTCATTTGTGTTCTCGAGTTACTGCGTGATCTTTTTTTTCTTTTTTTTCGTTCTGACGCTCGAGTCGGACGTTTGCATTCATTTCAAATAAGATTATATTGTGTTTATTTATGTACAATTTTACTAATTTATTATCTGTTAAAATTTTACTTTTTTATTCATTTTTTTTAAACTGATGTTGTATATAAACACATATTTGTGTGACTAAGTTCTTTCTGAGTATATTTCAAGAAGGTTTCGCACATTACCATAAACTGTACCAACCCAACTAGCGTTTGCTTATAACTTACACGGACATTATTATCGTTTCTGTTACTTCGTACATATCAGAATACATCGCCATAGGATTCATGTTGTACAAGATATATCCAGGGACATGCATACGTACATAGTCTGCGGCGAGAATTCTTAAGCGGGGGAGTAACAGCGGGATAACGTTCCGCGTCTGCGAATCTGCAGCTGGTATGACGGAAACTCAGACAACAATCCTGAATATGCACATAAGCCTTGCATAGATTCAATCGCTCGTCTTTGTCGCAATCCAATCACACGCGCGTGTAATATCCTTTCCACGTCATGTATATCGAATAGAATCCGTGTGTGCGATCTCATAAAAGGAAAAAAATAAAAAAAAGTTAAACGAATTATTTTATTTAATCGACATAGTTATTTCATCGGTTAAATCTTAGCTCACATCGGAGCTCAACTATGGTCAGATATCTTACGATTTTGCATCTAGAAAACTAGTTTGCTCGCGCGAGGTTGCGTTTGCGTAAAATAGCTGAGTGTGAAGGGTGTAACTGCTAAGAGAATGTCGGAGAACGGTGGCCAGTGGTCCGAACGAGATGACGGGCTTTGGGTATCTGCGGGGATTGTACCAGTACGAACAACAAACTCCCTCTCGTCGTTATCACGTACATACTCTCCCTCTATCTGGCGACCTCTTTCCCCGAGGGCCATTTCTATTTGTCCTTCTGAGAGCCAAACCGTGTCGCAGCTTCTGTCGGCACGCGTTCGCCAACACGTTAGCGAACACGACGAGCATGGCGCTTCGAGAGTATCGTTCGTTCCGCGCGGAAAGAACGACGTGGGGAAAGTACGCGCGCATACCTACCCTCATCTCGTACCAACCGCCTGTTTTATGGCCGCAGAAACATACCGCGCGCGCTTACGACTTTACCTGGTAATGCTACGACGACCCGTTAAAACCGCGAAGAGGCGTTTAATGTTTATGCGGGGTCACACTGAAAAGCAAGGACAAACAGCCACGGAGGCTACCATCCGGCGGCTCGTTTCGCGATCTTTAATTTGATTTAATTTTTTCAAGATTTATCTTTACAAGCTTCAAGTGATATAAGAAAAATACGCGTATATAAGAAATAATAGAAATAAAGCTTATTTGATCCTATGTTGTCTCTAAAACTGAATGATTCTTAAAAAATATATATATAATAATTTTGTATTTTTCAGCAATTGCACAAAAAATATGTGATATTTTATTTTTTTTTAATTTTAGCATCTCTCGCGCGCGTAATCATATAAAAAGAAGTAGATTGTAAAAATACACTAAGAAAACAGAGCACAGGTGTCTAACTAAGTAATAAAAAAAATTATTTTTCTCATTATCGCGGCATTGCTTATGATGAAGGTTGTTTATACCACCATGTGTCAATTGGTCGTTTTACGAGCGCGTGTGAAACTGCTGTGTGTTTACGACATTACGTGATAATATTTCGTAAGGTGTTGTAAAAGCTGCGAAAGGACGTAACGATGCTGTAGATTCGAGAGACCGACATGTGTGAGCCACGAGTTAATAATGTCTTCGTAAAAATGCTATTATCTATATTATTTCCATTATGTAACAGTACTGCGTGTGTATTTTTTACTTATTAAGATATAGAAAATAAATCTTCTTCTAACAATATGCTGTGCCACGTCATAATTCTTTATCCAAGTTTAAAAACCTTAGACTTTTGCGAGGATGTAAGATTCTTCAATTAACCAAGGTCAATGTCGAATTAGTAATCGTTAAACGGCAGTCATTAGACACATGTGCGAAATACTAATGACCTGAGAGCGAGAGAATGCCTGTTTCATAGGCTGCCTCGACGAATCACTCGTATGTAAAAGCGTTTCTCTCACACACACTCGACCGAATCGTGCGACTGATTCGCAATCGCGACACGGCCGTGATTATCCGATTGAATAATTCATTATCACCTGGCTTGTCAAAGAATGTACCGATGGTGTCTGCGCCTTCCCTTTACCCTTTCTCCATCATCGTTTCCACCTATCGCTTTTTTTCTTCTCACCGCTCGAAGAACAAACTACCGTCCGGTGTTCCACGAAAACTCGGAAAATTATTGCTTTCCAGCTATATCTTTAAAAGCTGAAAGAGACAAGCTGATACGATCGATCCAATCACGAGAAACAAAGGTTGCCGCATCGCTGCAACTGAAAGACCGATTCACCGACATTGTTTTCCAAAAATAACTCGGCAGGTAGTCGACCTTTCTGTTCAAATTGATATTCTTGATCTTTGATATACATTTTTGGTTCTTTATCAGTTTGTTCAAAATCGTTTTACATTGCACTTGTGTGTTTATTTGTCAAACAAAAAATGTATTTGATCAAAAGTAAAATAGCATTTGATGAAAGTGTCCGATAAGAAAAGTATTGACTATTTTTCGACCGCGTTTAAATAAGTATATTTAGACATGGCGGAATGACTGATCAAACATACGAGCGTGCTTCTCTCATTAACGCTGCATAAATTTTTAAGTAAAGACACGTCCAGTTTTGAAAAACATAATTTAATGGCTCCTGCTTCTTTATTCGCTTCGCAAACTAACAGCG
>QVOB01018908.1:0-13571 GCA_014839585.1 Pseudomyrmex concolor | reverse complement strand
GCTCGCAAAGTTTTTTCTTTAATTATCAAAAAGAAAAATACGGAGAGCAGAGTGGGTCAGTTGCGCTTTGTTTTTGTTTTCAAATTGTGAATTGTCTCAGGTCAGTTTTCGTTTCTCTGTGTGTTGTAAATTCGAGTTTTAATTAGATATTTAATTCATGATTTTTTTTCTCATTGTAGTTAATTAAGATGTTTTATCTATTTTGCCGCTTTCTCTCTCACGAGATATATCGTTGCATCGCGACGTCCTCTCTCGAACGGGAGGAGGAGCATATTAGGTTGCACTTTGTAAATATATATTACGTCATCTCGTACAATTGCGTCGTCCTAGCAATGTGTGATCTTCGACATTTGCCACGAGTGATTTTTATTTGCCAATATGTTATATTTGGTTTTTTTTTTTTTTTTTTTGAATTGAACAAATCAAGGAAAGATGATCGATAAGACAATTATCATTGATTAACATGAAACAGCTTTTATATTCGCTAGAAGATAATTTTTTTATTTCGCATACAGTTGGAAGTCGCGTTCCTGCACAGAGAAAAAATATCGCCGGGTCGTCGCATTATAAATGGAGAAAGTCATAAATTGGCGAATTAAAGCGAGTTTCCAGTTTCTCGCTACGAAAAACGCTTTCCAAGTACATAAATGCGCGAGCTAGTTACGCCTGCCCGAATGATGTATTGTGTGTTTGTGCGGTGTTTGATAAAATCGATGTAAAAAAAAAAAAAAAAAGAAAAAAGACGGTGTACGCGCGAACGGCCACTCGTAACTAAAAGTTAAGAAGCAATTTCAAACACGACGAAGCTAATAATTAAACGATGGATTATTATCGTCGTGAAAGTCACTCAAAGTCGGAGATTCGCGAGCGTCACGCTTGATACGAGCGTAATATTCGCGATTCATTTCCACGCCGCGCGAAAATCGAGCAAAACTAATCCATATTCATCGCAAACCGTTTTCTTTATCGGAGAGAAATAATATAATATATGGGCGTGTGTACGAAGCGCGTGTTCAGATTAAGCTCTCCGGAATTTCTCTGTTTTTTTTCTCGAGGAATTTCCTCGCGAAAGTCCGCTATCTTTTAATTAATCATAATTTTTGATTATAATTTGTTTAAAATTAAACTGTGTCGTATTGTCGCTTTCAGATATATCTTGTTTAGAATTATTTGTAATTGTCCAATGCGTTTTGACAGACAACACGACGCGCGACATCGTCTTCCAATTGGCTTTACACCGGAGATCGAACGAACTACGCACAAGTCTCAAAGACACGCTACAACATAAAGTTCCTTGAAAAATCAATCTTCCGTGAAACGGTCATATGACTTCTCCGCGGACGCGAGAATAAAAAAAACGTAGAGAAGTCGTGTCGCATGCGGACATGTATAATACGCTCTTGGAACGTGACGTTATTGATCGCTAAGGACACGTTTCAATTCGTTTCCGAATCTTTAACGTTTGCTGTTAAACTTCATGTTGATTGTATATTTGGAAAAAATTGGGCGTATCGAAACACACAAACGAGCAGCCACGGGAGAAAGGCGGGTTAACTCGAGCTTATTCACTCGGCCATGAATGCGCGGTGTTCTCGAATTCCTCGCTAATGTGAAAAAAAGAAAATAAACTAGAGAGAGAGAGAGAGAGAGAGAGAGAGAGAGAGAGAAAGAATTTTATAGACTTTTTAATCGGCATGGAGCCATGAATTGCGCTTTAGTAGCTCTTGGCTCAAATCTTCGGCACACGACTTTGTACTTTTACTTTTCTACTGTATATTTCTCTTATTTTCCGAAAGTGTTTTTTCGTGTTTTAGCTCGCACAGATTTATTTTATTTATCTATTCAATTAGAAGAAAATGAGAGAGAGAGAGAGATTTAAAATTGTCCAAGTATTACGGTTGGGTTCTGAGATCATTTGAAGCATGCGCCCAGACACTCTCGTCAGGTTTCTTTTCTTTTCAAGCTTTGCACTTGCATTCTGAAGCAATAAATCGGCAAATTACACAGCTGTCGAAATCAATTTGACTACCAAAGCGCATTCAGAAAAGCCGAACCGAGGCGAACGATAGGTAATGGCGGACTTGTTCGAGTCGCGAAATTAAACGGTTTCCCGTTCAAACGGGCGCAGTCAATTGCAGCAGCCTCCCGGTCGGGTCGCGTGAAATTTACGAATCCCACGCTTCGATTCCGGCGGGGATTCTCCAATTCGCGTTTTCCAATTTGCCGCTTAATTCGGATTCCGATTCGACTTGTCGCGTTAGCGAACTTTAGCTTCGTGTGTCCCGAGTAAACGACCGAGTAATTTTTGCGAGCGAAAAGTGCAGCAAAACCGACAAGCCAGCGCGAAACTTTTGCAGCTGCACGGTTGCAAGAGGTGGTCGGTATTGACCAATTTGCCCGACAGTCATGAGTCATTCGTGCCGATCGATCGCTTCGTTCGACAGTGCGTGTATCCGAATTATATTTTTAATAAATAACGAGCTGAAAAGGTGGTCATGTAGAACCACACACATGGATGTTGGCGCGTTACGTGTAATATTATAGTATTAAAATGTAATTAACGTTTATTGATACGTTTCTTGGTCTTTTTCAACATGTAATAGTAATTAGAATAAAATCAATCCACAATTACAACAAAGTGATCAAAACTAATTAGTTCACAAGTAATTAATAATTTATCTCATAGTGTTATTAAATTAATAAGAAACGTTAATTATATTTCACTTATTATAATATTATTTAACGTATCAACATCCATCTGTGTGGCTTTCATATGATCTTTTTATTGATTGGACATCCAAGGAACTGGCGCTTCTGAATTTATTTTTCTAACAAACGTCGCGGAACTTGTCGACTCCTCGACTGGAGTTTCTAACCTGTTATCTTTAATCTACAAAAATTCGCGTATATATTTATTATTTATTATACAAACACTGTACCATAATTTATCATCGAAGAGTGATTCTCTTGCTATCGTTCTCTTGCGATGAACGATCGAATAGTCCGTTAGACAGGACTTGAACGTGAATTATAGCGTTCGGGACGCGTCGTTTTATTTTACCGTAATATCGCGATATTCCCCGCCGCCGGCGACGACGGCAATCGGCCGGTTATCGTCGCGTGGCAACGTGTACCGTACGCGGGGCCGTCTATCGCGCATTTTCATGTACGGATCACGTTAGGTACTTAGTGAATCATACCGGCGGGAATGCGATGTGGCAACGCTCGGTACGGCTTTACGCTATTGCTTCTCCTCTCCATGCTTCGGATCGGTAAAAGGCGAAGGCAAGAGACGAGTGGCGATGGTGGTGGAGGGACGCACGTCCGCACCACTACGCTTCGCCGGGTTCTCTCTCTCCTTCCTTCATCCGCCCGTCGTTTCCACCTCCTCGGAAGTCGCCCGGATGCGTGCCGCGGTTGTCACTCGATGCAATTCGCACCCGAGAATGAAGTACGAGCGATCTTCTTCAGGCGATGACAGACCTCTTGTTCTTTGGATTTCTTTAAATATAACAATATTTTTTTGCATATAAATTACGTTGCGATTTCCTAGTAGGTTTCGAGTTCGCTCGTTGAAGAATTCGTTTCTATCTTTCTTTGTGCTGTCATCGTTGCGACGAATTACGCAATTCAAGAATGTGATTCAAGCGAGCTCGCGAGCCGGAGGAGAAACGTCGCGACTCATGATTCATCATCGGGTTGCTGCAAAAATATTTGAGATCTACGTAAACGCTCCCGTCCTTGATCCCGTCTGTTCGCCGAGACGGTCCGTGATCCTCTTGTCCATTAGACTCGAACGACCCCGTTCGGCTTTCTTTCCCCTTCGTCGTGTATCGCGCGCGCGCGCGTTAATTCGCAAAAATAGCACGTATCGCGTTTATTACGCTAATTAACGGTGTCGTTACTCTTGGGCGCGACGTTCGCCCAACCCAGAAAGAAAGCAGGTACCATTCAGAGAGACAGGAATCCTTTGTGGGGCAACAAGATCGACGGGGCGAATATACGTACTTCCTGTTTTTGTACGCGGAACGAAACGTGCGATGAATTATATATTCGCGGAACATCCGAACGTGTGTACTTTTTACACGACGAGATATATAATTACATATACGGCACAACCTGTCATCAACGGAGGAATCGGGAAAGGGACCGGGAAGATTTTCCGTTAGAGCCCCCCCGGATTCCGCTTAACAAAGGCGCACTAATAAAAAGTTAAACCAAGCAACGTGTACGTAACAAATTGCGAGATTTAATTGTATTATTTAATTATTGTAAACTTTATTATTATGTAAAATGTTATTCTTTCTTTATTTATTCACGACTACAGTCATAGGGCTTGAAAACATTTCTGTAGGAGACCAGAATTTCCATCTGATAGAGGGTTTGTTGAAAACAGATTTTACTGTACCAATTATTAGACACAAATGTGTATTACGCGCATTTATCTTCCGCATTCGTTTTCTTAAGGAATTTCTCGCAAATACGAATGTTTCGATAACCTCAGTCTTTGTTTTGTAAACATCGATAGCGAGATAGAGGGTTCGAGAGTGTTTTCTATATGTAGATATAAACAAAGAAAACACCGTTTGCTCGAGGTTCGCGTGTTTCACGCTTGAATTGGATTTCACATTTGAATATTTTGCACCTTTTCTCTCCGTTCTTGCCGCGAGAAACAACGTTATTCCCAACGTCGATACATATCGAACCGCGAGCACATCGATCGCGTAAACAAGGAAACTTTCTATGCCGGTGAAAGCAACAATTGAAAGCAGTGCGTCGTGTAATTTTGATGATCGTAACACGTATCTTCGCGCGTATCGTCTGAATGAGAAATTAACATAGCTATTTAATTTTTCTAGATCGCCGTAACGGAGGGTGGCACGCGACGAGGGTGGCGTGTGAATCACATGTCCCGGAATATCCGATGACAGAGAGATCTCGAGTGTGCTTATGCAAATTAAGTAATTGTTTTCTCGGAAGCAGGTTTTTTCCCCGGGGGATGTGACATTTTATCAAAATGTGTGTGTGTATTTTAATTTTTTCCTTCAACTCCTGGCCAAGGTGTTAATTAAACAGGGAGGTGAAAAGTTTCTCTCTACAAAGCGAGCATAGGTCTTCGAAATCTGAACTTGAATTATAATTTAGACTAAGATATTCCACGCGTAGACCCAGCGCTTGGCTCTACCTTATTTCTCTGATAATCAAAATTTCATGTTTATACCCTCGTTCACGCATTATCTTGTGTAATCGCACCGGTGGAAAGAAACTCAGGTAGAGCCGGCTGGTGCGCACGAGGGTGACGTGAGTCATCAGCACTGCGGCGCGGTGGTGGCATCCGGCGTGTACGTAGCGCCGCCGGTGGACCAGTGTCGGCAAGGCAAAACCGGTATTTCCTTTACACCCCGCCGCGCTCGTGTTTCCCACTACTCGTGCTTGGCTGCGCGCCGGCTTCTTTCTCGGTCCGAAAGCCGAACCGCCGCGCAGCTTGGTGGGGCGGGCACAAAGTGGGGAATATATGTGGACCGACGGGATCAGTCGTGTGACGCCACGCCCGGCGAAGATTCGTGAACAGAAGTAGGATCGGTAGTTTCTCTGTTCTCTGTGAAAACCTATTGTTGCACGATAAGAAATTTTGCGTAAAAATAAATAAAAGTAAAACGAGAAGAAGGCAATAAGACACACGCGGGCGTTCGTCCCGCTCGTCGAACGGTGTTTGCGAGCTTTGTGCACGCGCGAACGATCGTTTCGCGAACAGAACAAGCAGGAGAAGAGAGAAGAAGCCGGCTTGAGTCGCCATCGCGCGCCGGTTAAGAAACAAAAAAAAAGAAAGAAAGAAATTCTCCGAGAGCCTGTAAGTGCGCTCGCGATCGTTTCCGATTGATTCGAGTGCTAGCCGCGGATTTGTGGGATTCTCCGAAACAACACCCGAATCGACCAGAGAGAGTCGTTTATCTTCTGGCAAAGTAAGTTTTCGTCACACATTGTTGTTGTATCTTTCTTTTGTCTCTCTCTCGCTTGTTCGGCTGTCCTTGTCTTTCTCGCGCTTTGTCGCTTCGGCGGCGGATTCGAAAGTTTCAAATTGCTACCCGCCGTAACCGTCTTTTCTTGTTTTGCAAGCGCGATCGGAGCTCGCTGATACTCGGTATCGGCAAACGATCGAATGTACGGGGGATTTTTGCACACGCGCAATAATAAATAAGAATTCACCTGAAATTTGTTGTAGATATTTTGTTACTGGTCTTTTCTGACCGAGAAAACTGACGTCCTTCAGACCTAGTAAACACAATATGACTGTAAACAGTAACTGACTAACGGTCTGCCGTTGGAAACAATTTTGAAATCTTTTGTTACGAGCACGTGTTTCAAACGCGTCTTCGACTTTCGCATTGTCGAAAAGAACACGTGGCCATCTGAAAAGATACGTTTTAAGATATTTCTCAAGCTTCGAAACATGCCAGAACGTTCGCATTTTTGGACACGAGACCTCCAGTTTTGTATATCTATTGTCGTTTTCCTATTCTTCTTGTAGCATTTAAGTTCTAGATGCGGTTCAGGTAGTTTTTCTAATGCCTTTGCTCCACGTCTACGCGAGAAGCTCAAGATGCTACGAGAGAAGCGAGGATAGCAATGGACGCCAGAGCCAAAAATGTAAAAAAAATCCTCAACAGGCTTGCGTTAGAATTTTCTTGCTTTTTTCTCTCGTGTGCGTTCACGCAACATCGCGAAAGATTTGCCAAAAACAACCTGATCGAACAAACCAGATAGACAATAGCTTGTTAAAAAAAAAACTAAAAAGAATGAACAAAATTGGATGTTAATTATTTCAAAGATCACGCGGGAACATTTCCGCACTAACTTGTGCTCTTTCGATCGATAATTAGATATAATCAGAACTGTATTTTTACCGGACGATTACGACAACCTCTAGCTCGACGATAAGTATAAGAATATCGTTCGAACGCTCGCGTGTAACAACTGACGATTTTTCTCCTTAGCAACAGCGCAAGACGAAACAAATCTCTCGCGATTGATTTTTGTGCGCACAAAACTTACGCGTATTGATACCGTCAACATAATATGTATTCAAATTTTTGTCAGAAATACTTCTTATTCTTGTTTATCATAGAGTTATAATGTGATACTTTGGAAATTTGTGTTGCGTAAACTGTAACTTAGAAAAATACGCTCAAGTTTTGTCAATTTATTTATTTTATGAGATCTCAGTGTAAAAACTGTTTTCCCAATTTCTAAAATGTTTATATACGTGTTGGAAAAAAATTCTCTGACTTTTTTTTTTTTATACACATATATCTTGACTTCAAATCTGTATTTTCAAGGATATGCGTGTTATTTTTTAATCTCGATCATGTTCGAGCAACGCGTGACATTTTTATGACCGGAGAAAGAAGTCTAGGAAAAAAACTGCGTTATAATTTATTTTAAAAATTAATTTCTCACTATCTCTGCTTTTATTTGTCAAGGTTGAGCGACTTACGCCAAGTGGAAACGTAAAATAGAATCAATTTATTGACCTAAAACCGAAACGTCGTGCAAATCATCAATGCAAGTCGCGACTGTCGTCACACAAATCGGCGGAGCTGCTCTTCCCGATATCGTCGTGATATTATTACCCATGATGAAAGAGAGATACGTGATTACGCGGCAAAACGTTGATTTACTCCGAGGCGCAAGGGAGAACCTCAGGTGAACACACAGGCAGTCGGCTCCGATGAGCATTGGTTCAACGATCGTTCCGCGAGCTAGAACCTGGGGATACTCGCGCGCGTATGCCAACCTACATAATTCATATCGGCATAAAAGCAACCGTTTTGATGAGGGGGAGGAGACGGGAAAAAAGAAACCTGACCGGACGGATGTTCTCTCCGCGAAATATTCGAGACAATCGGGAACGTGTTGTAAGTTTTCGATCGAGAGGAGAGGCCCCGAGATGCGAGAAGAGAGAATGTAAGACTCCGGCTTGTACATAAGCGTCCGGGCGAGACGCAGTTTTTTTTTTTTTTTTTTTCTTTTTTCATCTGTCTTGTGCAGTCGCCGCTGTCGCACGGCAGACACGTGTAATCCAATATTTCCGTGTAATTTATATCAGCGCGAAGTCGCGCGACATGACGTGCAACACGTCCGCGCGACGCAGACGCGTGATGTAAAAGCTGCTTTCTTTTCGATACTTGCAGGCGAACACACTCGCAACACACACGCGTGTTAAATTAACAAATTTCTATTGGCACCACAGCTACTGATGCGTATGTAAAAAAATTGTTTTGTATTAAATTCTCAATTGTGAAACGCTTCGAGCTCTCGGTTCAATCCTCAATTAAAAATCAAACAATAATCATAAACGAAGACGCCGAATACGATAAAGCTTTGTCACGCAGAAACTATTGAAGATGTCAGTAGGAATGACATGCGCCCAACAGGTACATGACAAAAACGAAGTGTATAAAAATATAAAAAAACCAAGCGTGCAAAACTATATATGTATATTCCAGTACTTTATACGCGTACACAAGTATCTTCAGAGATACTACTGCGTGCAGTTTCGAAACGCGTGGAATGCGTTATCTGATAAAAACGCGCGACTATAAACATGGTCTCGATAAACTTTTCGAAACGATTGAACTTCTCTTCGGTGTAGTTGAAGTTACGTAATCTTTCGAAGGAAGAAGAAGTATGCGCGTAACAACAAAAGCTGCTCCGGAACGTTTCGGAAAGACGATTGAAATTCGAACGACGTGCGACGGATGCTTAAAAGTGGTCACACACACACGATTCACAGAGATTGACGTAGGTAATGAGGTAATCGCGCATTTTTTTCACGCGGCTTTTTTTTTTTTTTTTTTGTCGACGTCTCCTGTGCTCAACTGAATCGTAATTGCGCGGAAAGATTTCGGACTATGCGCGCGCGTATTTACTCGAGATTCATTATTGGCGTCAATAAGACTTTTCGGCCTTGACTGTTTGTCGAGTAGACTCATCGCGGCACAATCGAACGATTCGTTTTGCTTTGACGACGTCACGCGAGAATTATCTGCGTCTTCGAAACCGCACTGTACTTCGCTCCTCTCGCGCGTTCTCGTTATTTATATCTGAATTACAGTTCTCCGCACAAACGTAATTTCTCTGTCTAATTTTATCTTGTTGTCTATTTTTAGATCCCTCAGATCTAACAAGCCACAGGAAATCCGGAGTTTGTTCGAAACAATTGCTTCGCGAAGAAAGAAAAAACAATGAATATCTATTATCTCTAATATTTGCAAGAATAAATACCTTTTGCTTTAAACAATTATCGTTTGAAGAAGACACCTATTATTATGTCTGATATTTTATCGTTATTTCACGCTATTATATTCCGATGCAGACGTATCCGCCTTAGGGCTATAAGTCACCCTTCCACGTGATCCCTGTAATCTGTTGTACGAGCTCACACATTGTAGGGCCCGCGAAGTGACGTGCTTCGCGCGTTCAGTGTCGACACGAGGCTTTCATTCATGGTCTTATCGTGGTTTTACTATCAAATGCATGCAGCCGGGGGTCTCTGTAACTAGCCTTGAACCGGGAACACGTCTCTCTCATCACGTGTTCTTTCAATAGATGTGACAAAGAGTATCCACGGTAGATCGCAGCTTTGATGACTTCAAAGTTCTGGAAGAAGGAAATCGTTTAATATTAAAATTTCTTCTACAATTTTTGCGAGCATTTGTTCTCCAAGTTCCCACGCGATTAGACTTGAAAAATCAAATGTCTCAATGGTCGGGCATTAATTAAAGAGAAATAATTGTCAGTTACGTAAATATTAGACAACAATTCTCAAAGTTTTAAGTACGTTTCAAGATAGTTTTTTGAATATTAGTTTCTAACTTTATGTAAATAAATTTGATTACAATTATTTTTTTTTTGACAAGTTCGGCCGGTGGTGCTTGTTCAATTGTTGAAACGTATTTTTCAGTCGCAAACACACATTCGTCGAATGTATTTCGCGGTTTGAACGCGAAAAATAAAATCCGGTCTATAAATTCTTGAAACGCACGAAATCGCATCTCGTTGTTTTCCCGTGCGAGGGTTGAACCGGAGCTGCCCCGCAGTGATGACGCAATTTGTACACGCGGTTTTTTTTCTCTCTGTACGTTCGCTTTCTCGCAAACCCTCCTTTTTTTTTGTGCCACTCTAACAAAAGCGACGACACGCGCTCCGCTAAATCCTCTCGAACAATCAGCACCGCGCACTCACAGTCGGTGAATTTTCTTCTCGCTCTTTTTTTTTCCCCCGACCTGCCCATTTGCGCGTAGAAAGGGGAAGAAGATGGACGAAAGTTTATACGATTTCTCTGCAAAAAATTTTCTCTCGCCGCGCACACCGATCGAACGAGATATCCGCCAATTATCTCGCGCCTACTATTATCGGTTTACATATTCATTGTATGAATACACCCGGTTTATCGATCGACGGTTGTGACATTCCCCACGTACGGTCGCTTAATGCGTCACCAGCGAGCACGGATATCCGGCAATGACTGTTCTTGTGTGTATATATGTATATATATATATATAAAATGTATATCAGTTGGTGTATCGCTCGATGCAAATAACTTTCCACGAATTTCAACAATAGCGCGTTAAAAATAAAAGCTTCCTTAATCGAGCAAATAAGACCGATCGTCGAGCTAAATCATTTCACTGGTCCGTAAATTTCAAAGGAGGCGAAAGCACGCTCTCAATTCGGATCGTCTCTCGTTCGCGAGGAAATATTGCGAATTTTTCTCGATCCGACGCACGATTTAAAGCGGCGAATCAGTGTCGGTTTCTTTTTGTCACCGGGAAAAACCGCGTTGTTTTAACAAGCAGGATTTTTCTCTCTCCGCAATCACAAAAGAGAGAAAAACCCGAATGTTGCTGATGAAAGGAAGAGCCGCCTGTCTCGACGGAGGAAAACGTGGAAAAGGGAGAGACCGTTGGAAAATTAATATCCCTCTTCACATTCTACTCCTCTCTTTTCCTTCTCTCGCTCCAGATGGCGAGCGGGAACGCTTTTGCGGCGTAATAAAGTCACTAGAGCGCGAATGTAAGAGAATGAAAGAGAAGACGACGGGAGAGGTGAGCGCGCAACGAGGCAAGGGAAGAAACGAAACGAGAGACAGAGAGAGAGAGAGAGAGAGAGACAGGACGAAGGAGTGAGGGATGATGAGTGAAAGAGAAAGAGAGAGGAGGACTCGGGCGTCGATAGGCGGCGTGTAACGCGTAGGTCAATGTACCCTTCTGCCAGGGCCGCACGATATTCGTGCATTGGTACCCCTTTCGATTCCACCTTTCGTTCGAGGGTGAAATTTTTGACGGCACGCGATGTCGCACGAGATCTCTTTACCCTTTCGATGCCCGGATTCGGAGAACGCGGATATCCCCTCGCGAGAGTCATCGCCACGGAAGTCACTTCGACACGGCGCCAATCGTACGATTACTTTTTTTCATACACATTTGCTTACACACTTCCAAGGAACATTACTTCACGATAACCGACTATACGAAGATCGCGATCGCGCGATGATCCCGGAGCGTGCTTGATTCACGAGCCATTGACTCCACAGGCCGACTATAAACCGTGGCCGCACTTTTATTAAGATGACTCACGCCGATAAGCTAATTGACTACGGAACACAGGCGCATCCATTGAAAAATTGTTTCTGTTATGCGTTTCTTTAGCTCTTTTCCGTTAGATCCTCTTCGCGACCGAAGTTGTCCTTCGTAGAAGAGGATTTACAGTCGTTCTTATAAGATCTCGGTAATTGGACAAGTACTACTGGGGTGGGACATAAGAAATAATAATAACAAAGTATTTGGTAAAAAGTTGGGGACTGATATTTGTGAAAACGTTCTTAAAAATCTTAAAAAAATATTTGAAACGTCGAGGATTGTTGTGTTCAGTATTTACACATCTAATAAAATTGTTATTCCAATAAAATATCCAGTCATATGTGTCCGGTCATTGTTACATTTATGTTACACGCATCTGCGATAAAACGCTTCCGTACCCTCGCGAATTTACAAAGCAAGCAGTTACAGTAATGAAAAAAATGTAATCTACAGCCGTTGGCTGGTAGATAACATCGTTATGTGCACAATGATCAAACGGAACGTTAACGATTGTTATTTGTTTTTATCTTTGCAGACGATCTCAAGTACGTGCATCAGGCTCTACTGCAGAGTGCGAAACGAGCGGGTTCCCAGGACAACATAACCGTGATCGTGGTGTTTCTGACACCCCCGATCGAGATCGCCTCGCGACATATCACGTGTCCACCATCGAATGGTTTACTGAACAACATGGATCCGAACAATCCGTCGAGCGAGTTCGATAAGCCCTTCTTCAAGTCGCAGCAGCTGATCAACGCCGGTCTGAATCAACAAACGGATTTCGACATCGGCGTCGATCGCGTGTCTTACGACGAGAATATCGCTGCCAGCAACGGGAAGCGCAGAGACAGCGACAACGATTACGACTTCTGCGAGGAGATGGGTCCGGAAACCGATGTTGATGCCGGCGAGGTCGTGCAAACAACCCGCGAAGTTCTGAATCTCATGTCTACCTTGCCAGACATTGGTACGAGGTCGCCGGTCGAGATCGTTACATCGGAAAAATACGTTCTCGACAGCAATGACAACACCGGAGTAACCGAGGAGGAGTCTTCGAATCACGATAACGCGAATGTCTATCCAGCGGACCCAATAGACAATCGTGCGCCTATGGTTCATCACGATGACAAACCGCTCGTCCAATCTTCTGACGCGAACAACTCGGGTGACGACGAGTCGCCACGTGCTGCTAGTTCTCTGCAAGCTGCTAGTAAGTGCAACCTGTCCGTTGTTAGGACCCACCTGTGCGCCGCGCTCGTATACGAGTACGCTTGTCACGCGGTGAGCAATCTGTTCGTGTCGCTGGCGACTTACATCTCGAACTCTCTCGGCGCTCATGGTTTTGGTCTACGCAAAAAGTGAAATCTCTGCCGTCCTCGCGGTGTTTCCGACTCGCAGAGAGAAGAGATAACGTCGTTATATATACATATATCGCTTGAATGCTGAATGAATTTGTATGAAGGACCGAAGCGCGTGCGAAGTCGAGAAATATTGATGTCAGCGACGAGCGGATTAATCTGCCTGCGGCGGACGGTGTACATTATTTATACATATAAGATTTATTATTAAGATTTTGAGAAAAAATCCTCCATCTCTAGTCTCTGCGACAAGAATTGCGCTAGTCATTAATGTAAGAAGTGTTTTATATTATCTCTCTCTGAGTATCGAATTAGAAACTTCCGCTGGCGAGGAATAGAGCAAGGATAAATGCTTTATATCGCAACTATATTGCTTAGCTCGAGAATACGAAAAAAAAAAAAAAAAAAAAAGGAGTCCATTGTAAGCTAATTTAGCGATTAATGCGATACATTATAATCCTTTGCGTCGAATCTCTCTGGTGTATCACATGCTGTAAATTTGAATTGTACACATTCGCGCGGTTCTCAAGGACATACAATGCAATAACTTGTTTTTTTGTTTTTTGTTTTT
>QVOB01018906.1:0-11338 GCA_014839585.1 Pseudomyrmex concolor | reverse complement strand
AACAACAATACGGTAGCGCAAAAAACACTTTACCTTCTCCTTGTAAAAATGATGACGATAGAGATATCTTCGATCTATTATTCAAACGCAAAAAAAAAAAAAAGATCGTTCGCTTAATATAAGTTCGTCATTTCTCTCACGAAACTAGCCATCCCACTTTCCTTGCCTCGGTATTGTATTGACGAGAATGAATACCGTTGATTTAAATTACTTTCGGAGATAAAAGACAACCATATGGCAAATCAAAGCTGAACTTGTTTCGAATTCTCTCGACGAGGAATTTCTTTTCTATATTGATGGAGAAAAAAAAACCTATATTAACGCTGCCGAAGAAGAAGACCGCAGGATGACGTTCAAACTTTTCTTACGGATGAATTCTCTCAGCCGCAGTACTGTAATTGGAGATACTGACGTGTAATATTCGACAAATTGGATCTTGTAATGACTATACTATCCGAAAATATCCAAGTGTAGCTTCGGTAGGTAATTAACGCGATCGTCTCGCAGCTAATTAGCGCGAGTTACAGCGACGTGTATTATACTTCAGCGACACTCCGTAGATTCTGATAACAGCAAAATTTTATTAGACCAGCATATATCACAACGCACATATATCTTTACGGAAATTACCCTCGCCGTCATTAATTCAAGTCGGTTGGGTTAATGATAAATCGACGGAAGGGCCCGTAACCGGAGGGTGAAGAAGCGGATCAAGCCCCGTGATTGCTACATGCGGAATTGGATATCCGTTCGCATTGTTGAAAATTCATGTTTCTTCAGCGCGGTAATTCACAATCGCGAGTATTACTTTCGTACACAGACAACGTAGAGGCGCGCGCTCGAGGACAAGTCAAAAGAATCGCGGCGAGCAGAAGAAATGGGCTAAGTGCAACACACACATTAACATAAAGTAGAAAAAAAGTGCACATTTTCAAGTTGAATACACCCCGATACTACTCGCCGCTTCAGCTATTTACGATGGCAGCCATTAATTATACGATTGAATTGAAGCGCGTTATTCTCCTCATATACGAATCGTCATACGAGATTGGTTCCGCCCCGATTAACATTGCAACCGGGAAATGGCGCATAAGTGAGTGAAAAATAAAAGAGACCGGCGGCTAATTAAGTGCGAGAGCAAGCTGCTTCAGTTTCAGATTAGTTCTATTTTACGAACGCAATAAAAGTCAAACACGGCGCGCGATGTGTGTAACGTATATATTCTTCTCTCTCTCCCTTCTCTCCCCCTTTATTTGTCCGTACGTCCGCACAAAAGATGATCGGTTGTAACGATAATGATCAATCGTACGTGGGTCTTGGGGGATAGAATCTTACGGCGCGGCGGTAGTAATTCGACGAACGCGGAACCAATTAAGAGCGAGTAATACGGCAGTGCATTAGAGACGCCGGCGCCACTTCGCGAGGCATTAAGCACCCACGACCCGCCTCGCGCAGCACGAATCAAATGCACTGAATCAGCGGAAACGCTGGGGCATCAGTCTCCCTACAGGAGATTCCTCACGCGGCATCATTCTCGACACCTTCCTCGACACTTGGCCCCCGCAAACGCACATCGCCGAGGCGAGAGAGACGGTCGAGCGCCGCCGGTGATACGGAGGCGTTCGAGCAAAATTACGTGCTTCCATTGCTGATATTCTTCCCTAATTATTGGATCGGCGACTGCTAGGGACGGGGCCCCGATATGACAGACAGGAGGGATCGGTTCCTCTCGAACGATACGATGCTCCGGGACACGCCGGAAGGGGAGACTGCTGCAAACGCGAGGAACAGACGAGTGGAGAGATGGGACGGATGAAGAGGATGTTGGCCGCGCGCACATCCAGGCAGCGGTTATTTAGTAGAAGATAGCGCAGCCTACTGCAAACGCATTTCTACGACGCGGCATGTTATACTCTTGGTAAGGGCGGCGAAAGAGCGAGGAAGAGGAACAGAACTAGGAAGCGAGAGGACGGGGGGAAAAGAAGAGAGGAAGAAGCGGATGACCGAGAAGAAGGAAGATCAGAGCGGAGGAAGAAGGAAGAGACGGAGGGAAGAGAGAGAGAGGGAGTAGAGACTCGGCTGCTAGGCTTTTTCACTCGAGGCGCGTATATACACCGTGGGCGCCTAGGCCGCGTTGGAACACACCGCGAAAGCAACACCGACTCAACGGATGAACGGTAGGCAAGGCTTCTTCTCCACGTACTTCGCGTATCTACGTACGCAAGTAACATAGCGAACGTAGATACGTACGTACGTACGTACGTGCAAGTCCGCGCGCTCGGCGTTGAGAGAGGGAGGGAAGAGAGAGGTTCGTTGACCGCTGTGTGACTCTTGCCTACCTCTCTCTTTCTCTCTCGCATGTTTCTCCCGACTCTTCTATCTTTAACGCTACGTGTATCTCGTTCCGTCTCTTACGCTCCCGCCGCTCCCTGCCCTCCCATCGTCGCCCCGTCCCTCTCCTTCCGTCGTCGACGCTTCTCCACGGCCTTGGCGATTCAATGCCCGCACCAGATAACTCTCCATCCAGATAATAGATTATTTCATACGTGTAACTAGTCGTTGGTAGTAGCGGAGCTTCTCTATTCTGTCCTCTCTCCACTTCATTCCCTTCAGCAGCGCATCGTTCGTCCCTGCCATTTCGCTCTGTTGCAGCGCGACTGTCGTCGCTCCGTCTTGCTCCGTCGTCAGCGAGCTCCGCTTCTCGCGCGCGCGGAGCGCTCGCACGATGCGCGACCATGTCCGTATGCCACATTACCTGCCGGTTATACGACGTTACCCGGAATGATTCTCTTATCGGGCGCGTACACGTACTCGCAAGCGCGCGCGCGAAAGGCAATGCGCGGCAAACGCCCTTGAGGATTCGTGTAGGACCGCGCGCGAGTTCGAGGTCGTTGCGTTTCAGGGTCGTCGCCGCCACCGCCGCCTCGCTCGCGCAGGTGGCGATGAAATTGGTGCACGCGATGATGATACACGCCGCGATTTCCGAATGAGTTTTACTTTCCGATCGCGCGGCGAGCGAGCGAAGCGTGAACGCCACCGAGGAGTTATTTCAGACGGCGCGGTTTTATCGCGAGCGTAATGCTTTTACCGGACCGTAAATTAGTCATGAACATAGAGCAACGCGCGCTGAATGCACGTATGTTCCTCGAATTGAAACGCCGAGTTTCGTTGCGCTCGCGCGCAAGTGGCAGTTTATCGTGAAGTTTTAAGTAGCCAGAAAATGTCGGGCGTACAAATATTTCCCAGAGGATGAACTGAATTTCGTTTCCAATTAAAAATTTCGGTAACAGCACCCAGGCAAAAAAAAAAAAAAAAAAAAAAAAAAAAAAAAAAAAAAAAAAACATTGGGATGTGAAAAAAGAAAAATATTTTTCATTTGTAATTAAAAAATTTTTGGAGAAAAATTTATAACACCGGGATAATACTTCATGCATGCGAAATTGAATTTTGTCCGATAAATAGACAGCAATAGTCCGATTAATTCGCTCTTCGATTAATACAATGTTGCGTTAATATAATATTGCTCAGCACGCATTAAAGGCGCGCATAAATATTTTTTTTTTTTTTTATTCACTATTTTCTCGCGCACTGAAACACTAATATATTCTACTTCTCTGTACCGTAGTAATTTTTATTGTACAATTTTCTGCAAAAAAGAATGAAAACGTTTTTAAGATACCGTATGAATACAAGTCGCGACAATATTTCATACATCTTTGGTAACACATTTTTCCGTACTACAACAAATCGACAATCAATGCATATCATATGTATAAGCGCAATAACGGAATAACAGATGTCAGCCATCCGTGCAGCATTGCGCAATCGAAAGCGTCGATGTCGCCTCTAACGGGAATCATAGAATATTTACAAACAAGATTTCTTCTTCTTCCCGAACGTATTTTTGCGAGCGGAGAAAAATAAATCGAGTCGAATATATATAACAGGCCGTGTTCTCGGGAGAAAACTCGTCGCAGTTTGTCGGATGTTCGAAAGCTCGCTTCTCCGCTCGGGCGATAATTAGAATTCCATCGGAGACCGCAAAGTCCTTTCGGTCCCTTTCGCCTTCTCGCGGCCGGCATAATTGGTGGCACGGACATCATCGTCATTGCGCGCGAGGTGCGGTTCTCGCGCGGAAATCGCGCGAGGCGTGATCGCCCGCGGGGAAAAACGTAGCAACGCGGAAAAGCATCGCGCCTTTGCGTCGGCACGACGAGGAAGTCCTGTGCGCCGACCTTAATGCAAATTCGCTCGGTGTGGCGGCGGGCGTTCTTCCCGTTTGCTCTTCTTCTTCTTCCTCCTCCTCTGCCGCCTCGACTCGACCAGAAGTCACACGACAACGAAACTGATCGCGGGCGCACACACTGCGGGAACGAGCGCGCGCGCGAGCTTCTTCCTATACGAGGATGAGAACGCAATTGAACGAGACCGGAATCGCAAGGGGGGAAGAAGAGAAGAAGGGTGCTTTTCCTTTCCTTGCCGATTCGCGCCGTTTCCAGGAATCTTATTTATATGCATACGCACGGAGCGCCGCTGCTATCCTGAATCGAACACGTTCGTTCATACTTCGGACCGCATAGATGTTAGGAGAATGTCGCGCGTCGTTGAAGTTAAATGGAAATTTTATCTTTAAACTTGAGAAATTCGGTTCTGTTTTTTTATATATAGAAAAATCGTATTTCGACAAAAACAAGTGGCTGCAGAAAATATTTATAAACATAGGAAAGTAGCTTTGCACAACTCTCGATAATTTTACATCGAGAGTACATCGTTGAAATTTATATGTTCCATTACACATAGGAGATAAAATCGAAAGTAGTGAAACATGATAACCTCCGCAAATTCTACGAGGGTGTGTATCAGTCATTACATCTTTTATTTTTCTCATATACGGGCGTAGTAATACGCACGCAATTTCATACCGGCCGTTTTATATTCATACATCGATTCACACAGCTATCAAGCAAAGAGATAGTTTCTTTGTAAAGTTTCTCATTTTCCCTCGGATGTTACGCAGCATCGTATCGCGTCGATTGAATAAGTTATAAACTGCAAATGGAAAGCATCGGATGTTAATACACGCAATTACATTCGCCGCGCGCTCCGTTTCTCGTTTCCGACGACTGCTCGATGTAATAGTAGCGCGTGTGTGCGCGAATTATTCGACAAATCAAAATCGCGGCCGAGGCGAATTATATTGCAAATAGAGGTGGAAGTGGAAATTGACTCGAACCAGTTTTAATGGTTGGCCTCCGAACTGTTTTTCCGGTAATTTTACATTCATGGAATGGGATCGTGTTCCGTGTCGCCGTAAGTTTTGCATTTCGCGACCGAAAAATAAACTTGGAGGTCTCGATTTCGATGTCGGACGGTATACATAAGTTATGCATGCCCGCATGTGTCCTTTCTTAATGGCGAATTCTTTACGAGCGCGAGGAAGTACGAGCCCTCCCTCCGAGCACTTCCAAGTTTGTTACGTTTGTAGGTTTGAAACTGGAAATCTTATCGCGTACATTGGCTACTAATTGGGACGCGTAAAGTGAGTTTATATTATCGACCTCACGCTCTAATTGAGTCTCACATTCCGACGTTGTATTGGCATATATACATATCGAATATTACAGTTGATATTCAATGTAATATTCGCCAATATACGGTTTCGGAATCTCGACTATGATTTTACGAGATCGTGTATAATAATTCGTAAATCGAAATTATATATATAATATATATTGTAAGTAAATTAAGAAAATGTGCGAACGAACTCACTTAAATAAATTGTTGCAAGTAAGTTACCGCAAATGTGCGTAACGGATTCCAAGAATCGTGTTATTTTTATAACGATAAGAACAACATATTTTATCTTCGAGTACTCTCCGCGTATATTTTTCCATTGTTCATATGCAATAAAATAACTTCCGGTTGTGATCCGTTTCGAAGTATTTGTAAGTAATTAAAAAATTGCGCGAGCGGACTCAATTAAATAAATTGTTGCAAGTAAGCAACGCGCGTAACGGATTTCAAGAATCGCGTTATTTTCATATCGATAAGAATAATATATTTTATCTTGGAGCATCCTCCGCGTATATTTTTCTATTGTTTATGTGCAATAAAATATCCTTCGGTTGTGATTCGTTTCGAAGTATAATTAATCATTTGGCTAATTAAAAAAAACTTTAACGAAGCAGATGGAACGTCGAGATGTGGCGGGTTTGCTATCGCAACATCGAATGAATAAGACATATTTTCTACGTAATCTTGCCGTTAGTACCGTTTAAGTTTCCGTCTGTACTCACGGACTTTACACAGATGTTCGCGTTTAGTTACAGAACTGTTATCTTTTAAACTGCTCGCTTTTCCCCGGATGCGAGGATTGTATCGCTGCCTGCACTCGCGCATGTTATTATCCGCCCTGCTCCTAAGTCTAAACCGACAGTTTTCAATCCCATTTAATTCGGTACGCTCGAGAATGAATTACAACTTCTAAGCAATTTCCATTACACGAACTAAAAACCGGCAACAAAAACTACTACGAAAAATCGATCGTACGGAACTCCTATTAATTTTTCGAAACATGTGGTTTCTTTTTTAATGAGAATTTCACGGCTGAATGAGCGAGAAATAGTTTCGACTGAGGTATTGTTCGCCATGAGAAGCGGCGGTCATTTCTTGGGCGCGCGATTTAGCCGCGTGTTACTCGAACACGCGTAACCGACATTTTATTCGGGACAATCGCGCGAAAAGCGAGGAAGGTTCAACGTGGAAAACAAGTGTGACTGCGCGACCTGTTTCCATGTCCTAAGCCGAAAGGAACGCGCGCGTTCTCGTTTGCGGTTCCAGTTGAGAGTTTGCGCTGCGAGATAGAAAACAAGCCACGGTTGTTGGACGGATTCTTTTGATCGAACGTACGTTTGTTTCGAACCGCAGTGCGAAGTGCAAACCGTTTCTTCCGATCGAAGAAACGTTAGAACGTTAGGTATGCGCGAACGAGAGAAAGGCGGACGGAATTTGCATTCGTGGTCTTCACCACATCGTCGAGTCGACGGACGCGCGCGCGAAGAAAATCATATAATTGCACAAGATAAATATATATATATATATATATATATATATAGCGAAAGTGTAGCTAAATATACACGATCGCAAACATATCAGCGAGGCCTGCTAATAGAGATTATTAAAAAGCAAGATAAACACACAGCGCGTGTGTGATTTTACATCGAGTGCAGATTCACATATGTTTCCTTCTCCGGCATTCCTCGTTATCTCGCAAATGATGCAAATATAATCGTCGCACACACGTAAGTAAGAAAAGAAAAAAAGAAAAATCTAGAAACGTATTTACCCACGCGGCCTTTTATAATTCTTTTGATACGATCGTGTGTGCGAGTCAAACGTCGCGCGTCTAACTGTTCCGCATTTCGGAACGCACACACGCGCGACCTTCTCCGCGTTCGTCGGTATGCGAACCCAAGAGGCGCCCCGTAAAATTGTCCGCGTGACAATTTGGTAGCCCGAGCGAATGAGGGTCAATAGTGTAACCGTGACTCGACGCGTGCCGTTATACGCCGCGCGACTTCTTACGTCATGCTCGCCGCCGTCGCCGCTTTCGTCCACGAAAACCAGTCGTGCTGCCTTTTAAAGAGCCGGTTGTATTCGATGCTCGTGACTAATGGCCGAAAGGGCACCGGGACCCTCGGGGCTACGCCAACAACCGGACACCGGCTTTTTTCAATCGATTCCACCGTGCACGTTGTGCGGAACTGCCGATCCTGCATCTTGATAAGGCAGTTGACTCGGCTGATTTGCTCGCTAATCAAATTTTGCGCACACTACGTAATAATATTTTGTAATACACACACCCCGTGACTGATGCAATTCGACGTAATTCGACAGAATCTCTGGTGAGATTCAACGTGAGAGACGGTTGAGTATTTTAATAGATACTAGGAATCGATAGATAGATTCTTCGCTGAATATATACAATATCTTGTACTATATGAAAGGCTTCTCGATAAAGTAAAGTATTTCTCGCAGTATTTCGATAACAGGCATAAAGTAGATTTCAATTATCAGAAGCGGATTCGTATTACGCGCGTGATATTAATTAAGCCGACGAAGAAGCAGGAAAAAAAACGCAAAGTCCGTGAACGATAAGGACACAGAGTTACGCGCAAAATACTTCAAAGTGCATCAACCTGCACTAAAACCACGCGCGGCGCGATAATGTGAGCGGTGCGCTAATATCATCGCGGCGTTAATAATCGCGTAAAGCTCCAAGTTATGTTCTTCCTTCGAAGACTCGTTTTGCGATTAGATAGCGATTGCAAGACAAGATGGGAACTGTTTGACACAATGCTTAACATCGGAATCTTCATCGCGCACCTTTGTGGCGCCCCGCGCGATGCCACATACGCCGGTAAATCACGCGTAAGTAAGAAAAAAAACGTGCGTGGGACGTGAACAAGGCGAAAATATGAAATTTGCATTGAATGTGGGCATGAGTTATTCTCTACTGCCGACTGGTCCGCGGCGGCGACGGTGGCGTAGACAAAAATTCTTCCGCCGCCTGTTACCAACGGCACAAAGGCCGTTACAAGTTGGCAACTTGTACCGCGCGCTCCTTCTCCCTCTTTTTCTTTCTGTGCGAGAAGGCACTTAAGTAACTCGGAAACACGTTCGTGGCTTTATCAGAATCTCGCTTGTGTATAGTGTGTTATTTAGCGGCCGCGACGGTCCCGATATCGAGCGATTAACTCCTTAGCATTATAAACTTTACAGCTTCTCGCCGAGACCGCGCAATTCCGAATCACGAGAGAGTAGAGGCGGTTTATCTACACGAGCAATTAAATTTACAAACTTTGTTATTTTATCGCGCACATGGATTGCTTTCTTCTCAGTGAGAAATCTCTTTTCCGGTGAGAAGTGTGTGCAGAGACAAGAAAAGATACATCGATCGTGATATTTTCAGACTTTCTCATACATATGTATTTCTTTTCTTCCCAATCTGTCAGTCACCATATCAAGCTCGATATCCCGAAAACGGTATCCCGACGTTAGACCGGTTAAGGGAAAACGAGGAAGCCGCCCCGGCAACAATATCGCGCGCGTAACGGCGCATCGATCGTAATGAAGATGCGTGAGATAAATCGAAGCGAACTGCAACATAGCGGCGGCGGTGCGCAACTTTGAATTTCTAATACCTATCCCGCAGCAGCTTATACGCGCGCGGAGAACAGCTCTTCTCTTCCGCGAAGGTACGAAAAGAATAAAAGAGAGGTAAAACCGTGTACGGACGCTCCGCGCGCGCGCGCGCGCGCACCGGTTCCATGCATCAGGCTGTCTTTTCTGGGAACGGACGAGCGGTATATATACGCGGGCGTAATTTGTTTCGATACCCGGCGAGTACCGAGAGGGCGTGGGCGATCTCGAAACGGGCCTCGGAGCGACGTGCCCGCGACACAGGCGATATTGGCTGCCGTCGATGAGCTGCCGCGGCGAGAGTTCTTCCCCGATGCAAACAGGAGAGGCAGAGAGAGAGAGAGAAAGAGAGAATCCGCGCCGATCGGCCAGGAAATGTTCGTCGAGAAATTGATTTGTCATTACCCCGCCTATAAAGCAAAGCGGTTACGCGTCGTGAATGCTGCGCCCGGTATTTATACGCGTTATAAGCGCGCTCGAGAGCGCGCTGCTGAAGATGCCGGAGGATTTTTGAGCGCCGTGTCCTCGGGATATACATGCGTTACACCGCCGTACGTACAGGGAGAGAAACGAAGAGAAAAGAAAAAGAGAGAGAGAGAAAAGCGAATGCGTGTGTACGCATTCGCGCGCGCTCGCGTGCACGAGCGCGTTTCTCCACCCCGCGCATGGGGCAAGTAGTTCGCTTACGAAGCTCGTGATAAATCGATGCCATTGAAGCTTGATGCGGGAACGGAATAAGAATGTACCACGGGGCTCAGATTATCCTCGGAAATTCCATCCACCACAAGGAAGGACTCGCCTGCTCGCGCGCATCCTGCCTCCTCCTCGACGTGCGCGGCTCCCAGGGAAAACGTACTTTGGGAAGTGGGGTTTCGCCGGGGATTATCGCACGCGCGCGCGCGCTGAAGGTTCATTATACTCCTACACGCTCTCTCGCGCCCGCACGTACCTCGAGAGAGCCTTACGTAAATCCCCGCGCCGTCGCGCATTCATCGCGTGCGTGTCACTGCGGGGACGATGGGGAATTTATTTAGCGCAACCCGATGTAAAGTTCTGCGCGATGACAATGTGCGCGCGAGACGGCGCATTGCGCGAAAAGCGAGATATCAGACTGAAAAAACACGCCGCAGATAGAGGCGATAGACAACAACACCGTGAATTAAGTCTCTCCGCCGTTATGGGAACGAGGTTTCCTCAACGCGTGTGTTCTTGCGACGGATGACACGCTTTAGTCGGTGGGAAATTTTATTCAACATTCTTCCTCACACAACTCTTTGCCGCGCAATTCTCTTTCGTAACTTCCGGAAATTATATCATCGGAGATTGCGCGCGAGTAGGTCTCGCGACCTCAGAACTTTCAACCTCTTCATTGGTTTCCGTACGGAACGCGAACATTAACCCTCGTCGATTCCTAACGAGCTTTGGGGAATAAAGGACACTTCCTTCGAAGTTCCCCTCTGAGAAACACGGTACAGATGCCGATAAGCCCCCGCAAAAATATCGCGCATAACTCGGTAATGAAGCATCCTCGCGGCGAGAAAAAAATGTCGGTGACTTGCCGGTAATGGATGTATTTATTCTATTTTCTTCTCTAAACGCGCCACATTCCATGATGTGTCACCGTGGCGCGCGTTCTTGATGCTCAGATAAATCTGACGACACGTCGGAGATGGGATCTCCGACGCGGGGTTGTCGCAGAAAGAGGGAGAGAGAGAGAGAGAGAGAGCTATGCGAAAATTTTTGCTTTAAAGCGGCACCTTTTCTCTCTTCCACCGCCGTTTCGGGGAAGCTTATCGCACACCGAGAAGGAAGAAGACACCGTGTTTGCCGGCACCGGAACTGATGAGGTCTTTAGCTGCCGCTCTCAGTTGATGGATGGAGGAGTTTATGTTGCGCGCCTGTAAACCTTCCCTTTCATAAAGATCCATAAGCAGGATTACAAACAGACTCAATTAGGTCGCAACACCTCGCGAGACAGAAAGCGAGGCGCAAAAGCCCCGCGAGCGATTACTTTCTTCACCGCCGGCGCGCTGGAATATTCGCTTTTTGTTCGGAAGTGACGGAAGCCGCGGAGAAAGAGGATAAAAGAGAGAGAAAGAGAGGGAGAAAAAGGGAGAGAGAGAGAGAAAGAGAAAAG
>QVOB01018904.1:0-12544 GCA_014839585.1 Pseudomyrmex concolor | reverse complement strand
TCTCACTTCCTCTCTTAGTCTCTCTTCTCTACCAACTCTTTTCTCTCTTTGGACGACGAGTGAACGACCGACGAAAACGAAAGAGTGTCTTAATTACGAGAAAACCGTCATTTATATAAACTTACTATTTATCGATGATTCAAACCTTCTTTTCTTTTCAAGTAATGTAATGACTATATACTAAACTCTATTCATAATTCAACCATTCATAACCTCTCTGTTCCGTCACGAAGACTCAACCTCTTCCCTCCCTCTCATCGATAACTCCCATACTCCCTTCCCTCCCGTCTCATACAAACGTGCCACGCGCGCAAATGCTATTCGGATTATATAAAATTCACAAACGCGGGATATATCGATTATTCGGTATACTTCGGGCCACCACGAGGGAGACGGCGTCTGATTAACGATATCGATACTTTAGGGCTTCAGCACGAGGGTCGTTAACAGAGTCGTCGCCACCCTCGGGCACCCTAGTCGACCATATAAAAACACTGATATACAAAACATTCACTAAATCGACATTGGACGTCGGTAAACGGCGCGACGACAATAATCTTTCAATATAGATAAATCTATTATGTTGAAACTGTATGAGTGTTTCAACTTTGCTGACTCGTATCTGATTCGAATATTTTACAAATATTTATCGTCAGCCTGAATATTCTGAAATAAGTAATAATTATCGGCATTGAATCTTCCGATTGTTATTGCACGTACGAGATTTCCGAAGGATTCGACTTCGATCACCGGGAATCACCGGGAAGTACGTTTAAATATTTATGAGGTTTATATGACTAGTATACTTTTTTTGGATAAGAGACATTCGTAATTTATGAATCTTAAACTTACTGAAAAAATGTGCAAGAAGTTTATTTTAAAAAACGTCACACAATATCTTCTCTTAGTCTCCAATTTGCTTTCGTCTCTCATTCATATTATCGCTACATTTTAAACAGATTAACAAATGTATGTCTCTCTCATTCTACCACGACCAATTGTTTTCTGTATCAACTAATACAATGACACATCGCGGCCAGTTTGCAATTAAAAAGATATCACAGCACTCTCTCTCTCTTTCCATACGGTAAAAGTGTATCATACAAGAAACCTCACAAACGTCAAATCTTCCGACAATCTTTCGCGTCTTGTATGATTTTCAAAAACGTTGTTTTCCTCGAAAGTTTATAAGAACAACGAATTTGACATATCGGAAATCACTGGGAAATGCGTTTATTATCTGAATGTCAAATCTGTCTGGCAATTCTGTATACTCGTGCGATAACTCTCGGAGAACAATGTTTTCTAGTTTAGTGTGTGACGTATCTTTACGCGAAATCTTCAGGCTAATTCAACAATAATTTCGAGCAGCAAGATTTTTAAGTCATTTTCTCGTCACGCCGATTTCTACCAACGCCGTCGATAAAAATAGCAAAAGTACAAAATCACTATAGTTAATTACCCGAATAAAAAAGATTAGCCTAAGTGTAACATTAGCCTTACCAACTACGGAGCTAAGTGCGTCGTCGTGCGTCGACGCACGATCGATGATAAAAAAGACACTTGCTGTCCTCTTAGAAAAAAAGCAGCTTGCTACGACACCGTCATATAGTGAAAAAGCTATATATTCCCTTTTTCCCTTCCTTCACAGCGATTTTTCTTGTACATACGGAGTGTCTGCCGTAAATTCGTCGCTTCTCAAAGGATTCCGAAGATGTTCTCCGATATCGATACGACGACTCGGAAGAATCCGACCGGCACTTCCGTCCACGTGTTCGCACATGAAAATTAATAACAGAAAGATCCTAAGAAAGAAGAAGAAACCAAGATGCACTAAATCGCATATTCTCGGCTTTGCCTCTAATCTACATCCGATGATACGCCAACATAACCGATCTCATTTCTAAAAAAATGTGAAATCTGTAAGATCTCTATCCTCGTGAAACGCTAAACGCATCTGATAGATCTAAACTGTTAACGATAGTTCTCTTTGTATTATATATAATATATATATATAATCTATCTATATTTTTATTATTTAGAGATTTTTTTTATTAACGAGATAAACAAAAAAATCTGCTAAAATAGAAAGTGTACGGTGTTACTTTTATATATCAAAGTATTTTTAATTTTAAAATTACCAAATATTTTGAATATCTTGTTTCTCTCAATTGTTGATTCACGGGTGCATTTTAGTGAATATGTAAGAAAAAAAACCAGTCACAGAAAAACAGAAAAGATCTGAGAAAACTGTGCATAATCTCACGAGAAGTGTCTCTTGTTTCGTTTCAGTGAGAATCTGTACAACGTTTGAAATAAAATTTCTTCGCGATAAACGACTAAAAGTCCAGAAATTCCGCTAAAAACTCTGTACCGGTCCTCTTTGTTCCTTCCTCTTTTGTCTGTGTACAGGAATTCAGAGGAGCGCATACCGATTAATATGGATTCTTATTAAAAATTGAAAGCAGTAGGGAGTACAGGCGACGCGTGCATTCATAGGAACACGCATCAATAAGTCATTAAGAAAAACTATTCATATACACGCTTCTCCGATCGCACGAGGAACTTGAAACAATGTTAAACAGCTGCTTAGATTTAAAAGAAATTTTAATTTATTAAAACAATGAAAAATAAATGCATCATTCTCACACACATGCTTAATAATAAATTATTTTGCAAATGTGTAATCAAAATCTTGAGGAAAAGAAAAGAACTTAGCCTGCGAGAAAAAAAGTCAATTTTTTCTCTTCTATTTATTTGATTTTTAAGAATTTTAATCGCGTAAAACAGTAAAAACGAAATTCAAGTTCCTTTCCGTCGTCGATCGAGCAGGCGTAGATACATCGTGTTTTGTTGTCGAAGAGATTATGACAAATTGGATAAAAATCAGATAAGAATATATACAAAGAAATACAAACCACAAACAAAACTTGAAAAAGGACGAACGATAGAAAGATACTAAAACGTTGCTTTGCTTGGCGATTGCTCATTTGGCACTCTGAGAAAACGTACGGTCGAGACGAAACGATCGGAGAAGAAGGACTTAAACGCGATCGTCATTTGCCCTCGGCACTAAACGCGCGAGAAATTAATTAGCGCGAGAGTTCAATTCATTGCGCACAGGAAACGCGTTCTCTCTCCAATATGCGGTCGACTGTCCAAGGAAGATTCTCGGCTGGATATAATCCTTAAGACGCCGTTTGCTGCGCGTTTTCCTGCGCGCGCGCATCTTCTGTTTTTTTTTGTTTTTTTGTTTTTTTTTTTTAATTGTTTTTGCTCCTTTAACCGTCTTTATCTTCTCCTCTCTTCTTCTCCTTCAATTATTCATTGAATTCGTAAGCGAAACTGTGTGATTACTAGAATTAGCGATTTCTCGATATCCTCGTAGCGCGAAAAGAAAAGAATTATTTTTACGTTAAACATTACACAAACAAAAAAAAGTTTAATAAGCGAAGAGAATTAAAGTTTCTAAAAATAAACAGAATTTTTGTTTACAGTGTTTCAATTTGTATCAAAGTATGTGCACACGTGCCACGTAAAAATGCACGAAAAATAAATGAAACTCGAACAGGAGACATAATTGGAGATTATAATTTTATATACACAAATAAAACGATTCTCTCTTATTTGATCCATAAAATGAATGTGATAACGAAAACCTTGCTAAACCTGGAAGAAGTAGTCGCGCAGCTTCGCGATCCCTTGTGCTTACAACACGGGGGCACTTTATTATCTCCTAAATATACTTCCCGGCGTATGGATTAAGTATATATACTTTTTCTTTTTTTTTTAAATCGAAATAACATAAAAAAAAAGGTACACGATCGACTACACTACCTTGAGAACGGTGGGCGGTCTTGTTTGTGGGACGGCCGCTATTGATGGACAGCAACGACCAGCATCGCCAGAAAAAAAGAAGGTTCTCTTCTTCTCCAAACACTTGCTTCTCTCCCACTCTCTCCTAATATATTATATACACTGGCTATATATACAACGGGCGATTGCGACTTTCCGCGAGAATCGTACTCGATCGAGCGGACGACGGAATCAAAGAGCGAAAACCGTCCGTTTTTCGTCCAGACGTGAAAATCGTGTTTACACACCGAAAAAAAAGCGGAAGTCTGTCTCGACCGATAGATTTCTTCTTCTTCTTCTCCTTGATGATTTACTTGACTTTTGTACGACTGGCGCAATCGACGAATTTTTTTTTTCGTTCGTCCTTTGGTAAACATTCTCGTCCCGAGAAAATCGCGGAAAGTCGCGAAATACGCCCGATCGAATCAACGTCGAAACCCATCGAATGTGAGTCGTAGATCCTTAAACAAAATCAACATGGCCGCCATAAACGTATAAACTAATAAAATGTAAAAAAAAACAACGTTCTCGATTATCTAAGTAACAAACGATAGTTATTTTTCTTTTCTCTCACACAATCTTTCCTAAAAATAGCCTTTTTTATACAAGTTTATAATAAAGTGTGAATTGATTTTTTTCCAGGTTCTATAATATTTTGTTTTTTTTTTTTTTTTTTTTTTTTTTGCATTAATTTCTTTTAAAGCAATTCAACTATAAAAAACGGGAGACGGCGAAATTGTCATTCAAAATTTTAGAAATTACTCTCATCTAAAAATTGCCTAAGATAATTTTGATAAGTAGTTAAATTATGCATAAGTAATATACACGAGACTTTTCGCAACAAAAAATTTCGCTAATTGAGACATACAAAAATGCTAATTAGACAGATTGTCCATAACAATTGCGTCAAGATGTTATCATATATGTGTCTACTAATAAAAACTTAATTGCCACTGATTTCGACAAATCGACTAATTAAATCGGCGACTCGATATAAATGCCTATAAAACTTAAAGAGCACTTAGGGAAAAAAATGCATTGAAAAATGCAGCGTTTGCTAGAGTTACGTAACGCATCGTCGTAACGAAACGAGTCGTCGAGTCGCCGAATCCGACGTCTCCCGTTTAGAATCAACCTAGACAGACTTACAGTCGACATTAAAAATAAACATTAATCTGAAATTTTATTAGTACTACGTGAACGCGCCAAGGGACTTGCGCGGACCGTCGTCGTTTGCATGATCGCGACACACACAAGACAAATTAAAAAAGAAAAAATATTAAATTGTTTTGGAACAGCCGTTTACAGGCTCACTGTTAACTGTTAAAAAAACAATTCAAAGGAATTGCAAAATAAAGTTATCATTTGTTGATCAAAAACAAGAAAAAAAACGTCTTGAACATAAACGGATAATATCCATCGATGGATCCGGCCGACGAGACGCGCCAGGAAGGATCCTCGAGTGCGTTCGCCATTGTCAAAAATCTCCTAAATGGAGTCGAAGAGAGGATGTCTAGAGCACGGTCGTCCGGAATAAGGAGATCGATTTATAAAAGAGGGGATATAAATCGGCCGCGATGCGCAAACGGCGGCGGTTCACTAAGTTCTCTAATGGTTACGGCCACTGACTGTAGAGCTGGAACTGCTCGCGGGTGAAGCAGGCCGAGAGCGGCTTCACGAAGTGAGCGTCGACCGCCCTGCAATGTGGACAGGCGAAGACGCGGCTGTAGTCCGAGTAGAAGTTTAGTCTCTGATGAGGATATATCAGAGGCTTTTGGCAGCTATTACACTGAAATCAGAACGGAACGACTTCATCAAGCCTCGAAGCGACAGAATGAAAGAGCACGTCGTTTCTATATCTCTCATTTAATTACTTCTATAATTCTCATATGTTCAAAATGTTTCTACATGTTTAATTGGCTATTATTGAAAAACAAAAAACATTGCCGTGCAATTTTAAGTAATACAACCGAAAAGATGTAAAATTGCGAATAATAGCAAATAATATTGATTTATATATCTATTATGTGCGTGTTATAATATCAAGAACGTTTCAGTTAAACATGTAAAGTAAACCCTTGATTTTACGTACTATTATTTCAATAATTATTTCAGAAATAAGAAAGAAACAAAGTAAATAAAAATTACGAAAAGATTTCATAAATTACAGTTATTCTCGCATATGCAGAGACGCAGCGATAACTCAACGCTCGCGCGTTGCTGAGCCGAAGTTCGAGTCGAGATCGGCTGGTCACGAATTCGGGACTTACCTTGAGTCGTTCGCTGCAGCAGGGCATAGCCGCGAAAATATCGTAGCTATACATCGTACCGAGGACCAGGCTTGAACCGTCCCACGGTTGAATGCAGAAACGACAACGCACGGGTTGCCCATCGCTGCCCTCCAGACAACTCATGCACACGGCTGACAAAAATTGCGTGCGACCTTCGACTTTCACCTGAAATGAAACACCGAAAGAACCGGACGTGTTATCGTTAATTGACGGGATCGATTTAAATGTTTACATGTACAAATAGATAATCACATAGCAAATGTTGATTGAACAATAAAAAAGAATTAAATGAATCACCGGAGTTTTTTAACACAAAAAATATTTTTCAAAAAATATCATCAATTATTTTTTTCTCGATAAATTTACATCTGTTAACGAACTACTCAATTCAACTTTTATATTTGGAATATTTGTTTGCATTCGAAAATTCACTTCCAAAAAGAGAGTTGCGCTATTTATAGATTTACAAAAGCGACGGTAAACACGTACCTCGGCACAAGCGGCAGAATGCTGCCTGGGTGACAAAAAGAATGTGCCGTCCACCAACGGATACCTGTCGAAAACTAGCATGGCGTTGCGACAAAGGACGCACGTAACTCTCGACCACTGCAGGGCGGCCAGTGTTGACAGAATGAAGCATCTGGTGTCATCGTTACCGTGATTACCCTCGTCTTCCATCTGAAAACACACCATTGACAAAATATAATTACACATGTGTATTCTCTTGTGTACTTGTATATCATTCGTACATATAATGTGTGTGTATAAAATTATAAAACAATTTGTCATGGCTTTTGAAAGAAGAAAAGAACGTAAAGAGGCTCAGATATCGCGATTGTAAAAAAGACAAAGGGTGGAAAATCCGAAGAATGCAGCGGTCTCAATAGCGGATAAACTGCGAAGAAGGTAGCTCCGAAGTGTCGTAAAGATTTTGGCAACGGGAGAAAGGCGAACGTATGAGTGGAATAAAGAGGAAACTGCGATGAAACGCGTTTTACCTAAGCCAAGACGTTAAAGGCCGAAGCATAGAAAACGCAGCTCGAGGCGGAAAAGCTCTTGGATGGGAGTTTCGGAAAACGCGCGTTCCCATAAAAGAGGGAAAGGCAAAGGAAAAACGGCACCACTTCTATCCAAAGAATGCGTCATTGGAAAAAAGTCTGCTAAGGCTAAAAGCAGAAACGAAGGTCGAGGTAGTAAACAGAGTGGTGAAGGTAGATTTTTTAATAACAAGAGACCGCGAACGCGCAGAGACAAAACAACCGGGAAGAGGAAAAAAGCGCGAATCTTCGTGGTTGCAGGAATTGCAATGGGAAAGAAAATTGAGAGATGCTTGAAAGTGATGTCGAAAAGACGCCAAGGGCGACTACACGGAAAGGGAAGTGGAAACTGGAAACGAGCGACTTTGAACGGGAGAATAACGTCGGTAGACTGTGCGTTTATCGCCATAACCAGTCCTTCTGCTCTTCTTATCTTGAAGAGAAAGAAAACAGAGCAAGAAAACGAAAATAAGCTTGCGACCTTTAAAAGAAATGAATAAAGAAACTTAAAAAAGTACATTTGAAAAACTTCAAAAGTACCTTAAAAAACTAATTAAATAATAAAGAAACAAACATACAAGTATTGCAATAATAAAATATTTACGATAAATTCGACTTTCAATTATTGAGAAACGATTTATGCTTATCTTCTGAAATTTCGAGATCACCAAGAGAGATTGAGGTGAATTTCTCAAATTACTTTCTCCGAAGACCAACGACAAAAGTTCTCGGCTTTATTGTTCCTCAATACGTGACGTTCTGCTCGTCTGTAAGATTCTCTCAAGATGAAAGTATATTTCCAGACTACGGAGAGGTCTTTTCAAGTACCTGAAGTGACCGCTCGAGAGAAGAGCGATCGCGCATGGCGAAGAGGAGAAAGAGGATGTAGAGACACGAAAGGGAAGAGATAAGAGAGAAAAAAAGCAGAAAAGTACCGAGTCTTGTACGACCGATCTAAGAAGAGACGTTGTAAGGAGAGAGCGAGAGTCCTTGACAGATCGCCGGGATGCTCGGGAGAGCCACGTACGGACCACGTACATATATTTATCCGTCCTCCGTGAGGAGGACTCAACGCCAAAGGAAATAAATTGAATTGATACATAGTGGTCACGAATATGTTTGCGTGCGATTTGGACGCACGATCGGAAACACCCCCGAAGGTTTTACAATTTTGATTGAAGGCTCAGCGTTGATACGACACAATATACTTCGTGTAATTTTATTTATTTATTTATTTTTTTTTCAGAGTATGTCAACGGTTACGATAGTGTCGAAAGGCTAGCAAACTCGCGAATAATTTCGAAGGTTTCCTAAAAATTGATGGGAAGAAAAAGCGCCGGCAAACGACAGGGGTGAATCGTAAATTGTGGTGTATACCGTAAAGGGACTTATACACCGGCGGCGACGTGGATTATCGGAATTCAATAATGTGTGCAGAACGATATACAAAATAAATGGAAAAATGCGCCTTACCGCCGTTGCACGCTCGACGGTGCAAAATAATAAAGAACGGATGTTTAGTGTATGATGCTGTAAAACTATAAGTTTTCTTCTCCTTATTATCTTTCAATATTCTGCAGACTTGCTTTTATCTAATTGAAGCGATAAAATAGACGGCATCCAAGCGTAAAAAGTTAGATAGTAATATAGAACGAGAGTTCAGCTAGAAAATAAATTAAATTTCTTTTTTTTGTTTTTTAATTATTACAGTTCTCTCGAATGACGACAATTCACTCATTCACGTACTGTTAAAAATGCGCGTTTATTACAAAGTATTAAAAGTTTACAAGTCATACAGAAATATAGTAAGCATTTAGTTAAACATTATTCCTTCACCACATATCGATGCGATTCTGCTTTCGCGTATTTGTTTTATTTCTTATTATATTTATAATTTAAATAACGACTCTCAGTAAGGAAGGATTGCGAATTCATCATTCGCAAAAAACAGCTATAAGAGAAAAAACCGAAGGAGACACGTATTCGGTGCTAAAACCGCTTGACTTCATTTTATGTACATTGTGCCGACAATCTTCTCAAAGGCAGAGGGAGTACAAAAAGCAAAAGGGGAGAAAACATAAGGGATGCAGAAAAAAAGTACGACTAGGGATTTTTTTTAGGGTTCCTAAGGACGCCCTTATTTGGAGCTTTAACATCAGCACGAGCCCGACCATAGGACGCGGGACGATAAAAGGTGGTATATAGAAGAGCGTAAAACTCGTTACGATCGAACTTCGCCTACTTCCGCTACTGTTCTAAAGAAAGAAAAGAAGTAATTACTTAGAAAAGATGCGAGAAAAAGAGGGAAGAGAGATGTGGCCGGGCATTCTTTCTGTGATCCTCTTGCTCTATTCTTAACAACAGTAAAACTTAACTTTTTAATAAAGAAAAAAATCTAGATAATCCAATTTTCGAAAAATTTTTCTATAAACACTGATACCACACAAAGATTTGCAAAAGACTACAACTTCTCTCATCTTGGTATATTAACGAAGAGCCACAACCTCTCGCAAGCTGTTTTGCCTTCGTGGTAAATTTTCTCTAGACAGCACAATTAACTCGCAAAATCCGGCAACGCCGTAAATTCTCTCGTTCGAAGTGGTTTTGCTCGTTGCGCTCGCAGTTTACTCGAAAACGAGTCTGCAATACGAACCCTCTTACTTTCTTTAAAAGCATTGAACAGATTCGAATAGCTAGACGGTCCACGAATCTATTTATAGTGAGATAAAAACGGAAAAAGAGAAAACATTGCCAAACAAAACGTTGTAGCTTCGACATTTCTCGAAATTCAACAAAATTTTCTGAACTTCGTATTAGTTAAATTTAATATTTTTTTCAAAATATTTAACTATTATATTTTTATTCAAAACATAGAAATAAAAATGACCTCTTCTGTAGATTAACAAACACAATTTATAAGAAAATAATCATAAAAAATTAGTAACATACTTTTAGCTCTCATGTTGCTGAAATAATAACGCGCAATAATATAACTGTGTTTTACAATCCATATATTAACCTCTTAAAAAGTTGTTAAAAGTCCATAAGCTTACAAGCAACATAATATTGCAGCAGGTTTTCATCGTGCCGGAATTATAACGTCGTAAGTTTCGGTTACGAATGATAAAAGCTGATCCAGAGACTTAGAAAAGTTAAATGGAAAATACAAAGTCGGAGAGTCGGGGACAAAGGGATTACTTAGTAGAACTGTCCATGTATTACAGCCGGAACAAAAGATTCGAAAGACCCTTGCGTATCCTGCTCGAGGTGGAAAGGTGGGGCGGTCTGAAGCGATAACAACTTTTCGCTCAAAGTTTCTCGTGCCGTTCTTCGTTTCCCCAACGAGGGGCACCAGGTTCCGCGTCGTTCTCCATGCAAGTGACCCACTGCCGTTTCCCGAAAAGACTGGCCGAACAAAGAGATTCCCGTCAGGGTGCTCCTTGTAGCGTGAAAATAATCAATGGCGTCTCCAAGAGACTTCGCTTCCAGAAGTCTTGCGACGATAATAGCTTTTTCTTTTTCATGCCGCGAAATCTCAACTTAATAATCTGTTACAGCACAACGAACTTCTTAATTTAACTTCTAATTGCGGCGCTACAAAATTGGCATACAAAATTGCACTTCGCAAGTTCCGGTCGCGCGTACAAAACAAAAACAGAATCGTTCAAAACTAAAAAATAAATAAAGATCAGAAATTCGTCGATTCGATGACAATTATCTTCGACAACTGCTTTATGCTTTATAATGCGCGTCATCTCAACGAGCGTTATTAGAATAAATACGACTCTTCTTTGTAACTTTCTTATCTCGTCGGGATATTCCGTCTCCATCCTGCAATCCCCATGGAATCGTAACGGCGTCTTTGTCGATGCAAGTGACCCACTGGCGTTCGAGGAAGGAAGATCCGAACAAAGAGACCCTCCGTTCCGAGATTCGTGCTTCTTCTCGCGTGAAAATAATCAATGGCGCCTACCCGGACATACACAGTCGCTCTTTCCTTGCCTTTTCCTTTCCCCTTTGAAGTAAAGGGAGGTTGCTATCGCCGGAGAAAACAGAAGAGGGAACCGGACAGATATATATCGAGTAGAACAACACCCGACGAAACTTTCTCAGTAAAATTGCGATCCCTAATATTACTGACAATTGATATAACCTCGTGGCAATTTTATCCGAGACTCTATTTACCTCTCTCATATACTCGTCTTGTGTCACGAAGATATTTAAGATGTTCGAATGTCGCGGATATAGTACATATGTACGCACTAATACATTCAATGCGCGGAAAATAAGTAAGACGAGAAAAACATGTAAAATTCCAGCTTTCTAAAGAGCTTCTCTCTCTCACAAGATTTTTATTAATTAATCTTTTTCTCTATCTTGTTTAAGCCAATTATTCTCATTACTCCCGTGCGCCAGGCCGATTATGCACAATTGCAATCAGAGAAAAAAAGATGATGGTGAGAGCGATTACAAAGGACTAATAATTTCCAGAAAAAATGCAGCAGAGAGAGGGAGAAAAAGGAAAGCTTTTTTTTTCAACATTCTTGTTACAACTCGCGACGTTATCAGATTTGTGATGCAGCCACGTCTCACGCCGCTGATGCATTAATTATATACCACGCAAGTTAAATTCACTCGCTGATGGTGGTTCAACACGCGTATACAGCTGGCGATGCATCGCGTGTTAGTCAGATTTGCTTTTTAGCGACAGAAAAATTGCGGTCTCGATCTGTAACAAGCATTGTCCGATTCTCGACAATCGCACGTCGCTTGTCAAATATTTGCACGCAAAGAAAAAACACATAAAAATACGACGCTTCACAGTAAAATACACACACGAAAAATATACTTTTTAAATTCATACATTAAAGCATACATTATAAAAACTATACAAATCTGTGGTAAAATATAGTTTTTACTAAATAAATGTTTTTAACTTCTTCTCTACATAAATTGTACAATACATGTGTGTTTTATTTTTTAATTTTTTTTTCCCCGCGATAAAACAATTCGATCAAACATCTTAACGATTCTACCGAGACGTTCCATTGTGATACTATCGTCGACAAGTTAAAAAAGAGAGACAGTAGCTCTCAGTTGTTCTTTTGTTCGGAACTGATAAGAATAGCGCGCGCATACACACGCATACATATCGCGTCGTGCGTGAAAGGTTTCCGTGCATATCGCGGGAAGAGAATCAATAAGCGCGTGCGAGTCGCCGTACCTTGTCAAAAAAAAGCCCTTCACGATTTCGCAGAAGATAACTGCCGATGGGTTGGCTCTCCCCTTGCGGATTATAGGCGGAATTAAAATGAGAGACGGAGGCCTGATGAAAAGTTCTTTTTTTTTTCTTTTTTTTTT
>QVOB01018902.1:0-26598 GCA_014839585.1 Pseudomyrmex concolor | reverse complement strand
TTCTTTCTCTCTCTCTCTCTCTCTCTCTCTCTCTCTCTCTCTCTCTTTCTTCTGCAACCTATCTTGATATGAAATATTATACATTTATTATTACGAATTACATGAATAGGATATAAAAAACTAAATTTAAAAGAGTAAAGCTTTAATATATATATATATGTACCATATATATATATATATATATATCAAGAAATTGTTTTCAAATATATTTCCATGTAGTTTTCGAACGTATCATTTTACCGTATCTATCGGTCTTAATCTTTAAGTGGTCTTTTGTCTACAAAACTCTCGCTAACGCGTGTACAAAAATCCTCTCCGCTAAAACCTCATTTTACGTTCGATGTTTTCTCGCCTTTATATTAAAATCCGCGATTACTGCTGCCGCTTTTATCGGGGAACCGATAGAATTGTGTGCCGGTGTGTGTGTGTGTGTGTGTGTACGTGCGTCGTCGTAACCGACACCGATATGCTGCGATGCAGCGAGGCCGAAAGAGTGTTAATTCCCGGCTCAAAGCCCTCGTCGTCCGGCACGACGCGATGGTGCGCGCGAAAAACAACAAACTGCGAAGAGGGATGCCGAGCGTTTGTACGAATGCAAAATACGCGAAAGCTCGGTGAGAGTAGAGAAGAGAACCCGGAAGGGGTGAAGGAAGGGGATCGTATTGGCGAATTACCTGCGGTCGAACCCGGCAGATTGTATGTTCAATAAGCGGTCGCCAATTCTCAGCGGTATATATCCGGCTGTCGATTGGACGTCGACATCACTCTCTGCCAATCACCATTTGTAACGGACGACGGAAAAGCGCCGGTCAATCTGCTCGGTGCAGGCTTTCCCGCCGCGACGGGGAGATGATTATCGCGCAATTGGATTTACGTACCGTGACTAATTAACGAAAACGTCCGCGACGAAAAGCCGCGTTCCCTTCCTCTCCCTCAAGATTTAGCGCGTACGTATATATATTTCTTTCGATCGTTCGTGACGTTTTTGTGTCATTTGCCGTAATGAAAATGGAAACGTTTAATTGTCAGATAAAATGTAATGCAAAAACCTGAGCACATTAAGAGTCAAACCAAATCGTATAAATTTAATTCTCTCTCTTTCTCTTTTTGTAGACAAAATAATTTTGATAATTTTGAATAATTTCTAAATCCGTCAGGAGAATTGTGTTATTAATTAATTTACTTCACCGAATAAAAGAACAAAATTGCAATTTGGCTACGTCAACCAAATTGCTTTCTAAAAAAAAAAAAAAAGGCAATTGATCCTCCTCCGCGCATATCGCATCGTTTTGCGAGTTAGAAGCACGGATATTTTAATTGCGTATAAGAGTACGCTTTCGTTAATTCGACAAGGTAAATGCGAAATTTCATTTGGCGTCAAATATAAATTATGATAGCAATGCATAAATATGTACACAAATACGTTATTGATACGCCGTAAATACGCATGCGTGAGAATTCGTTCGAGTAATTCGAAGCGAAGTAAAAGCAAAATTTAATTTCACGTCAAACACAAATTACAACCGATGTATAAATATATGCAGATATGTCATTAGTGCGCGCAAATACGCACGGGTAAGAATTCATTTGGTTAATTTGATGAAGTAGGAGCAAAATTTGATTTTGCTGCGATATGAAATTTATTAGCGCGCGTTATGCGCTTCAATAAACGCGCCGCGTGTTAATGTGTAATTGTTCATGCAAGCGCACTTTTTTATTTATTCGATATTACGATCTCTTGTATATATCAGTCCAATTTGCACGATCGAACGTAACGACAACGAGTAAATCGCACGCAGCCGCGATACGTAAAAGATCTGGAAAATCGAAGATACGAAAATTAAATTTTTTCATCAACGTACTGCACAACAAAAAGAACGCGATCGTCGACTTTTTGACGCGTGTGATTTCTTCTCCATCGCAGCTTGAAAATTGGGAATTTTATGGTCACGATCAAAAGAGAGATGTTTCGACATTTCAGTTTGGTAAGCGTTCATTTACATTTCAACCGTTAACAAACCGCAATGCGGACATTTTTCAATCAAGCCATCGAATTGAAAGAAAGTTACTCGAACATTTTCATCTCGTAATAAAATTGCATGTCAAAAGGTCGATTAATTTTGTAAAAAAAAAAAAAAACTACCAAGAGTACACTAACTTTTTCATATTCAATATTTACAAACGCGCGCACGATGTAGTGTTTTAAAAGTAATGAAAATACACTAAAAACTTCACAAGTGCCTATCCGTGTGTTATTAATAATTATGCAAACGTGCATCGTGTGTGCATCGTATTTGCTCGTCATGTAATTTTCCGCTGCGCGTGCTTCAAACTTGCGCAATTTAAATTCGCGCGTTTACACGCGATGTTTATCGAATGCGAGGGAAAATACCGGGATCGTAAAGTGAGCCGTGAACAATGCCGCTGAGCGCCACGATCCTGTCCTTAATTAATTCGTCAGGTCATGCACCGCGCGTTCCCTGATGTATCGTTGGTTCATCCCCATTGACATTGCCGGAAATATTCTACATTTGCTATTTACATTTTACATCGCGCCGCGTTTCCTCACTACTTCATCGCGAAAATTTCGCGTTTTTGAATCTTATTTACGCAAGAAGTGTTTCATCTCGCAGTATAAATACGATACGCGCGCGAACAATTCTCGTGAATTACACGGAGAGACGCGTTCGCTATATTTCTACGCTCCCGACGTTTCCCCGATCGATAGCACATTCATTTTATAACACTATTATAGATTTCTTCGGTAAAACGTGAACAAATAAAATGTCTGTCGTCGCGAAAATAGCCCTCGCGGTATCAGCAAAGTCTATTCAGTTGCGTGCGCGCCGCAGTCGCGCATAAAACAATCGTATAAAATAATGTTATTTGCAATAGCCAGAAATGTCAATACAATAATGGAAACCAACTATGGTAGAAGTTTCATTAAATATACATACACACGCCGGAAATATAAGCCCCGAACACGCCACAAATACTCAAACCGAAAGGCAAGGTATACAGCGCGACGCGCACTGCAGTTTACTTCGCGAAAATTCAACGAATATGTATATGTACGCGACGTATGTTTGCCGTATACTGTATGTGCGGCTAATACTCCCGTCTCTGGGTGCACATCTACATTTCGCTTAATGTTTTCTCTTCGCCAGTGGCGTAACTAACACTGCAGAAATTTACGCGAGGAAAGAAATAAATTATGAAGTAAAGAAAAGAACGAAAAAGGAAGCGCAGAAAGAAACAAGTAAACGAAACGGAAAAAGGTAAAAACGAATAAAAAAGACTGAACGAAGCAAATGAAAAAAGACCAAGTGAAGAGGAAAATAATTTTTTGGTGTAATAAGATTCTAATATTATATACTTTAGCGAGAATGAATTTCCGCGAGAGAGACCAATTTCCTTGGTGACAATCGAGAGATCGACCGCTCTGAGAAAGAGAAAGAGACTATTTCGCGGACAAAGGCTCCACAAACTTCAGTCACACCACTGAAAACTACGTGCTTCATGAAGATGCGCGCGCACTGAAGTTCCAACGAAATCCCGAATAATATATCAAAGACGCGCGAGAGTTATCTAAACCGCGCTTTTTCGAGCGCGGTGACCAAAAGAGAAGCTGATACACAATGAACAAAAAAAAAAGAAATAAGAAGCAAAAGAAAGTTGGAAACTTCACATAGAAAGAACGAGCAAAATTTTGACTCGGAAAGATCACCGCGGCATAAGAAAACGAGGAGATGCACTATCTTCTTTTTCTCTTCATCCCTCGCGTTCTTCTTTCGTATATGTGTCCTCTTTCGCGGAGGATTTCCCGAAAAATACAAAAGACTTGTTCCTCCCGCTTATCGGTAAACTTGATTTTTTCCTCCCGATCGACTCTGAAAGAAAAAGACCCACGGACTGTGTGTGTGCTTGCCTCCAATTCGGGATTTCTTTCCCCTCTTTGCGAAATTCTGAATAAATCCTCCTCGGAGAAAAAAAGTAATTAAGCTGACGCGTCCCATTGATATTTTCACGTCAGAGGATTTAGGAAGATTATGGATTAATATAGATATATAATACACAGATTATTGTATAGGAACAAATGTTCAGCCGTGCTTTTCACAAATGAATTACAGTGCACGTAATACTCTCACCACTCACTTTGGCTAATATGCCCGTATTGATGAGACATTGCATTTCTTCACAAATATTTAAGCAGAAAAAGTTAAATTCCTCTAAATATATGACATATACGTGATTTATCGTTTCTCGCTTCGTCGCTTCTGTGTTTCTCTGTAAATTTTGTTTCTGGACCAGCTGCGAAGGTAAGACAATAAGGCGAGTATAAGGAAAAACTGCGCGATAACATCTTTATTGCCGCCGCGAATACCATTATTATATCGACAGTTTTATCCGCGCCCCGATATAACTCACGTTCGATTCCGCACTTCTTTCCGCGTCGTATTTGCGGCCCTATACGTTTCCACGATGCAGTTTCCCCACGACGAAGTCCCTTTATTATTTCCCGCAGTCGACGATCTCTTGCAGAGACCGACCTAAGGAAAGGGATTTCCTTTCTTGCTCGATAAGGCCGATTTTTTCCACACCGCGAACAGAACGTCCGAACGGAAGGACAAATGACCGTGAAGCTCTTCTCTCGTCGAACTCGCTTACTCGTCTCTTCATCTCTCCACGTCATTCTCTCTTTCTCCGTCCGTGAATCGATATTACTCTCTTCTCTCTTTCTTCTTTCTTCTCTCTCATCTCTCTTTGAGCTTCTTCCAACGTCTCGAAAGATTCCCACAGGAGAATTGGGTCGTTTCGGGCGAGGCAAAGGTGGCTCGTTATCCTCGAAAGTCTTCCCGAAGACTACGTAACGAGTAGCTCGTTCGCTCGAGACGGAAATCTTGAAAGAGCGCTTCTTGTCAGTAATATTTAACAATTTCAACCTATCGTTCGGATCTTACGAAAGACTTCAACTTTCCGTGTCGTGATAATTCTCTCTCTTTACGGTTTCATCAAGTACCCGACTTTATCGCGATCTTACGCATTGGGATAAGTTTGGGGAATCATTACACCGAACCTTTTCGAGCGAGCAAGAACAATTTTGTAAGTTCTTTACAACTGAAGTCTATACTCTTTAAGATAACATTTCTCTTGTGATTTCTCTTATCGTGCTTTTTCTACAATCGCGAAGAATAATTAATGTCTGTTTTGTCAACTAACACAACAACAAATAAAAACGTTGTTTGTTTTTGGTCTTATTTTTGTCATATTTCGCAAATTTTGCTTCGCTGCTTTCTATTTTATTATGCTTCCAATTCTCGGAAAGCTCGATTTCTTCGCTGTCTTCCGCGTTGAAGCTTCAAGCTCATATTTTTACACGTTACACAAAAGCTTCATACACTTTGCAATCCTGTGACATTTACCAGCACGTTTCACGCAGACATTATATCGTGCTTTTTTTTTTACAACGAGTAACGCGAGATCTCGCATAGATCCCGGGATATGACGCTATAACGCGCGTTATACCGCGAAACGAAAATCCTTATCTCCGCGATAGCCCTGCTTTTCAGTGGCGCCCGGTGAATAGCGTATACACGTGCGAGGAAAAATCATAAAGGTAGTCTCATATTTACACAAATTTTGCATCCGCTGCCGGACACTATGCAACGGGGATAAAGACTATTTAAAGAGAATAAAAAAGCAAAAAGCAAACAAAAAAAACGTCGAGACTTTATTTCATTAATGTCTGTCGCGTTATTCTTTCGAAGACTACGGAGTAAAATGCGATATTTAAAAAGCCAGATTTTGTGTAAACGAAAACATAAAAGTGTAGAAAACAATATTACTATAATGGCTAACTTGCAAAAAATGTATTTTTTTCTTTTAGAGAAATATTATTTATAAACAGATGTCGGTCCACTTTTTTTCTGTGTACCACATAAATTCTTTATAAAAGAATTTTAATCTTTTTCACGTTTGGAAGTGTTACACACATCAATTAGTATAAAGTCTTTTAATGTCTGAACTTTTCGAATACGAGATAACATAATTGCAGTAAATTTCCAGCTCTCGTAATTGCGCAAGAGTCGTTTAATTATTAACTAACATAGGGCAATAGTAATTAAAATATAATCACAAGCATCGCGTATATAAATACATATTATTATTATTATCTAATATTAAACACTCTAATATTAAATAATCTACCCGTTCAAATTAATTGCAATGTTATTATTTATAAAGAAAAATTCCGAAAAAAAGAGCAAGTGATTTAAAGAAAGAAAGAACAAACTACGGCTCTCCAGAGAAATGTCAACGATTTCGTCGTTGAAAAACTCGACTTTTCCAACGCGCGCGTTTCTCTCACGGTCGGTGACTGATTTGCAATGCATGATTCCGTAAAACAATGACAGAGATGACGACCGCAAGACGTCTATAAAGCGGGGAGAGACACGAGTGTGCGCGACCTCTAAATGCCGCATTACAGTTATGGCGAGTATGCAGCACGCGGCAAACAGACGAGTATCTCGAGCGGGAAATCATTTGGCAAATAGCCTCGAAGGGCGCTTTCAGCTCAGGTAACAGAGGTGCTTTTGAGGCGAGTAATGTACAGCCGGTATGTGCAAATGGTCAAGGCATTACCCATTCTCTCTTTGTTCGCGGGCGAGAGTCCCGGCTAGTGGGACGCGCGGGGTGAATATTCACCCCGGCGAATAAAGCTCTCGCGATCAAACGACTCTGATATTTAATACTCCTCCTATCGTATTTATGAAATATTAATACGCACGAAATATATACTTCATAACGAATATAGATGTGAAATAAACACTGTGTGTGCTTGACATTTTGAGAAATTACATTTAACTATGTGTAGTTTTCTTTTTTTAGCTATATAAATTCATATAAAATTGCATTTCTGCTTTTGTACCATCAAAGAGAGAGAAATGTGTGTCTATATAATAAACTAATACATACGAACATAACCCGAAGAGGGGAGGAGGCGATATTTCTTCGAGACTGTTGCGATAGAATTAATTGTGATACAAAGTTACACGGGGTAATGACTTTTTCGTCCAAAGACACGGCAAATTACATTGAGAACGTGAGACGCAAACTCGATTGCTCGAGTGAATTCGAGTGCTTGATTTCGGGGTCGGTTTGCTCGCCGCGGCGCCACGTATTTCATCTCATTACTCAATTCGTAATTGTCGACGCAAACGGACGATATTCATCGCGGAGGATCAAAGGACGTCCCGATAGCGCGGAGCGCCGTTGCGAGACGTCGGCAAACAGAATACGTAACTGTTGATTTTCGCGAGAGAAGAGCGAATGATGAATATTAGTTGGGCTCTCTCTCTCTCTCTCACTCACTCATTCTCGCTGTCTCTTCTTGGCCTCTCTTACCCGGGCCTCTTGGCTTATGAAATAAGTGGAGTCGAATTGCGAGAGCTGGCAACGCTACATACGAATAAGCATATCAAAGGATAATTGGCCAGACAGGTTTATGCGGCCGCCGGTTTTGCAGAGAAAAGAGAAAGAGAGAGAGGGAAAGCCCATGATTTTTCCCTAAACGATGTTTCCTCCGCACGTGCGTACCGTCAAAAAACAAGAATCGTCCATCAAAAGAAGCATAATTTGATATCGTCGCCGGTCCTAAATGGACCGTTTATACACGCGTCTGACGTTACTGCGTCGCTTTAACAACTCGCCTCCATGTCCGACTCACTTCGGACACTCCGTGGAAATTCTGTTACACACACGCACGCCACGTTGCCCGTTAAATCAGAGAGATACTAATTACTTAAAGCGACATCAGACAGAGATGTATCTTAACTGCATAGAGAAAATATCATAAGAAAATATCTGTGTGTGATTGTGCGTTTTATATCTCGAAATTTTTACTTTACGTTCGTAATGCCAATAGAAAAGACGCGATACACACACGCATGTTAAAATTACAATAATTTCACGTAAAAATGAGAGAAAAAACTTTTTGTAAATTTACATGAATATTTTTTTCCTGCATTATTAATCACGCAATATTCACATACATTACTCGTGTAAATGTGCTTTTTTTTTACGATGCGCGCCTTTTTTATTGAAATTGATTCGGGGGAAAATGCACACAATTAGTGCCGGGGTCCGCGTGTATAATTTCGTCCGCGCACAGAAAGTGGTTCTCGCGGCCAAAAGAGAGCGAGAGCCTATCAAAGCGGAATTTTAAAGAGACTCTCAGGATCGCGCATGCCGCCGCGCCATTTTCTATGAGTGTTCTCTTTTTTTTTTGCCCGACGATGGTCGGGAACGAGCGGTCGTTTTCCCTTCCGCCAAAGTGGCCGTCATTCCCGCGATCGTTAAGCTCCATGGCCAACTTAAAGTTTCCCACGGGGATAAGACGACATCACGGCGTAAAGATATACGTTAATGTGTTGTACGTACACGTTCTCGTCGTTCTTTCACTTTCTAGCGCTGTATGTGTGTGTTTACGTGTTTAGTTCTCGTAGAGAAAAACAAAGCTCCCGTGAAATGCGACAACAGCTTCAAATCGCGCGACAATATATATCGCAACAGAATAATATAAATTCAACATAGAAGTGTCGTTCAACATATGTTTATCGGAAAAATTTTTGTTTGCAAGAGTTGTAGTACGATTTGCGAAAAATCCACGTGTAATTTAAAATCGCAGTGTAATGTAATTTAAAGTCGCGAAGGAGTTACACAAGACGCACATAAATGGGAAAGCGTCGTCGCGATATGAAGATTGGTTGTTCACCGAAGCAAAAACCGGTTGTTCACCTTTTCGGCGTTAATTCCGTCGCTCGAGATGCAAAGTGGCGAAGACCATCCGAGAGGATAGATGCCAAAGGCATGACGGCGTTCACGGAAAACACACGAAGAGGCCGGGATATATACGAAAACACTTACTCTTGCACCGTCACGCGTTTCTTCGTTTCACCGTCGCCTCGTCTCTCTTTGAGACGAGAGATTAGGTCAAGCTATAAATACGAGGCGCCAACCTGACCGAACCGGACCGAGGAAAACGATGGAAAACGATCTCGCGCGCGAGACTGTCTTGCATAATTGCGCGAGAAACAACCTCATGAATGAATCAAATCAACTTTCAAAGAATAATCGCAAATAACGCGCGCGCGAGACAGAATTTGTTTTTTGTACATTTAAATAATAATTCTAGAATAGTTCAAAGTATTTAAACGCGAATGTGCACGCGCGCGCGTCTAAATTGTCGCTGAAACTCGCGGGGACGCTATTAGCTTCGTCGCTAGCATCCCCGAAATATTTCTCACGCCACGTTCTCTCGCGGCGAAATTGCGCGACGGTGAAATTTTAAGGGACGTTTTCGCATTATTTATATTATGAAAATTTGCGACGAAGAGCGTGTGTTGCAGTGCGCGTAATACGAATACCCAATTCTTTCCAGAATTCGTTTTCGAAATTTTGCGACGAAATTACGAGCAACTCTTCGCGTTGAGCAACGAGCTGCTTGATCTTTCTAATATTTTTTCTTAAAACAGACGAATTTATATCGGGGAAATGGCAGAATGCAAAGAAGCTCGATTTTAAACAATGAGATCGCTTTTTACATTGCAAGCACAATACGAGGCGTGTTTTATATCGATGGCATTCTGCGCCAACAAAAGGTGTCAAAAGTTCAGACATTTCGCCAGGCCCGCGGATAGTCATAAAAATAGTAAGTAAACAACGATGTTGGCCATATTTTATCGCAAACCACCACCATCTTGTTTCTCCGCTTCGGTCCTGTTAGCGAAAATTAAAAAAACTCTGCTGCGCCGCAGCAACCCATTTTTAAACCTGTTGAAATGTGTATGCAGGCGCGTTACGTGCGCGCATACACACAATGGTTCGCGACTGCGCTTAATTCAGCGAAATTTACTTCATCGTGCATTTAAAACGAACTGCGCGCGGGGTGTAGATGAAATTATTGCTATCCGTAGAACGATATGTGTGTAACCACTCTGGTGTGTTTTCAGTTCGAAAATTGCACGCGAGTATGTCTGTTTTGCGTGCAATTTATTTAAAAAAAAAGCACAGCAGGGGATAATATTCATCTATAAATACGAGCGCACGTAAATATATGTACATACTAGTAGTATGTATATTCTTTTCGGGCGTTAAATACAACCCGACGCGCGCAACGTTTCGACGGAATATAAAAACGAGATTCAAACCGTTTGCGTTTTGATTCTTTTATTCCGCAAAAGTGACACGTTCAAGAATATTGAATACTAAAATCTCTTTACGTTTCTCTATATTTTAAAGTAAACTTTTCGTGCATATGTGTTTTTTGTCTGTGATTCTCACTGAGCTGCCTGGTTTCTTTTTCTAACATTTTTGCCGGATTGTCGCCGCGCGACAAAAATATCGTATGAAATGTAAAATGAATAATTGCTTTTCCTACGATTCGCGTTTTTCGCAGAGGTTACAACATTCTTCGTGCAAATTTTATGAATTTTGCACGGACGCGCTTACAACTTTCGCGTTAAATCTTCCGATTAATCGCGATGCGATTCGACGTAAAGGAAGTTGCAGTTGGCGAATAGTTTCCCGGTAATCAGAGCTACGGCAAGCGCGCGACAGTACGAGGAAATTCAGTGGGAGCTTATCGTCATTTCGTCGTCAAAGTCGTTCCCTTGCGAGCGCAGACACGTGAGTTACTTAAGGAATTAGCCATTTGGCGAAAAGCGCCTCTCTCTCTCTCTCTCTCTCCACGGATTTAATATCATCCGTCTTCGTGCGCGTTGAGGACATCGCTCGAGTGACGAACTGTTTAATGATTTATTAGCTAAACTCTGTGTGTGTGTCTGTGCGACGAGAAGGAGTTCCCCTCTCGTGAGTCCTCGTTACTTTATTGCCGCGCCTCTTGTATGCGTGTGCTCTTCTCTTCGCGCACATGTGCGCAGTACATTTTAATTAATTAATAACACCGTCTTTTCATGTACACTTAATCAGCAAAATCCCACTCGGCGCAAATGTGTATGTACATAGCCTTTTAGCACATATCCAAAAGCTACTTCCATCTTTCACGATGATTTCAAAGATAATCTCGATAATTACATACATTCGGCGCACATTTTTGTCTCGGCTTAAGAAACCGACAGAATTTCATTTCCCCTTTTAATTCGATTTTGTGTAATTCTCTCGCAACTTCGTGAACTGAATGTTCTCGCAACAGTTCTCACGCTGGTAATATACCTTGTAACGTTACTCTCTCTAACAACTTTGACTGGGTATGTCATAATAGTAGAAGTAATTTTCCACGACTGCAAACTGCATAATGAGAATTTGAGTTCACGTACTCAACTTGTCAAGAATAACTCGCCCGCACTGGACAAGGTAGTATTATTAGATTTTATTAGATTGTTTGGGAAGAATAAATATATCGTTCAAACCCAAAGTTTTATTAAAGAGAACTTTTTGTTTGACTTCTCCCGCCGTGGCACGAAAAGTCTCTCTTTGTCATTTTATTTCTCATTCATGGAAAAAAGAAAACACATGCTTCTGATATCATTATTGTTAAAACTCGTATAAGTGTCTCAAAGAAAAGCGGTAAACTGCTGATCAACGTTTTTTTTTGTTCGCTTTTTAATTTTGCTACCGGACCATATGATTAGTGCTCTTTTTTTATCGTCACTCGTCTTGGGTTCCGAGAGAGACTCGTGTAATAATTGCATGCCGCGGTATTCCCGGGGTAATTTCAAGCTCGTTCAACTTTGCGCGCGTGGACAGGATGCAGTGTAAAAAACAGAACGCGAAAAGTGCTATTACTCTTCTTATCGCGAGAGTACACTTGACCCCGCGACGAAGCTTGCGATCTCTCTCGCAGTGTGTGACTCGGGCAAGAAAGCCTGACAAATTGCAGTGACGCCTTAAAACCAGCGGCAGTCGCCGCAGATTTTGTCGCAGCGCCCAAAGCCACCTGCTTTTGCGTGGCACTGCATCGCTCCGAGCATCATCCTCTTGTCTTTATCCTCGAGTCTCTTAACGTTGCACTTAACCGACGTGCATGTTGAAGTACTAAGTCGAGAGCGGTACCGCGAATAGAAACGGGAAAGTGTATCGTTGCTGGGGGAGCTACATTTATTATTCGATTCTCGAGTCATTGCACTCTCTCGTGCAAAATAAGTTTTCCGTTCAATAATTTGGATGTATATTGAATTGGAAAATTTTTAATCTATACAATTTGTGCGCAGTCTTTTTTTAATTCAACTAATCGACTTTTACATTTTTCATCTTGATAAAATAGACACGCCTCATAATGTAAATGAAATTACCATGACTTTCAATGTGACAATATATACGTTACGCATATGTAATTTCTTACTTAACAATTGAAATTAAATTGCTATCTCAAAATTTATTTTGCAATTCGAATTCGCGGTTATAAATCAATTGCACGTGTAAATCTATGCAAAATGAAAATGCGGAAAATTTAACTGCATTATACATTTTTGAAGCAAATCGATTGAAATGTGAATATTTTTAATATTTTTCTCACTTTATTTTTAATATTTTTCTCGCTCTAATTATTCTCCTGACAATATTAACTTTTGATATAACGTTGAGGCCTTTGCGTGTGTCTACGCTTGCTTTTAGTTTATTAACAACAAGTAGGACATCTTATCTTCACTATAAAGCTAACTCCCCCCCTCTTCTCCTCGCGAAAGAGACAAAGTAACAAAGCGTTCTAATCTTTCCATGCTACTCGCTACACTTTTGACTTTTAGCTTGAAAAGCCGCACTAACGAAGTCCTCGCGACTTCTAAACTGAGTCACAGCCGGAAGCATTCTCGTAGATGAGAAAGTGCCGCAGTTTCCTCAACGAGACAAACGAACCACGCACGAGCGCTTGTTAATGCAGCGACTCACGTTGAATCCCGAATTAGGGAAAAAATTCGGGAAATTATTCCAGCCGCGTTTTCCGAAAAATATATCAAACGTATCGAAAACATACACAGAAAAATCGATCGCGATAAATATACAACGGTTTTTCCTTTATCACAAAACTATTGTGGAATAAAAGGAAAAATTATGTAATAAAAATTAATTAAATCTAAAATTCGTTTTAACGAAATTTTACAAATGTATATGTTAATGTTTAAAAATAAATAATGTTTAACATAATGTCATGGTGTTTTACGCACTTACCCATGACGCGTCGCCTATCCACGATCTATTCTCGTCGACAGCTGCGTGCTCTCTAAGATCATTCGAGCATTACCTCTAGTTCCTTTCGGAGAAGTAAAGTGTCTTCCAATTCTCTGTTTTGGAAACCTGTAAATATAAGAGTCGATTTCTAAACGTCTCATTCGAAAAATTGTTCGCTAACAGGATGTCGAATACAAACTATTTGTCTCTCGCACAATGTCAATATACATTACATCTCAAATTTCGAGACTTTGGCTAAACATTATGTTATGATAAATTCTGCGTAAGTAATCGATATCTTTTTCTGCAATATCACATTAAAAAACACGGTCTTTTCAAACAACACACACACACATTACACATTTACGATTATTAATAAATATCGCGTTTACATTTACACTCCGCTTGTAAAAATTCACACGTACTTTTTTCACAGGTTTGTTTTTTTGCGCGTTCGATGTACACATTTTTTTTTCTCGTATCTGTATATTTTTCACGGCGATCGTTATGCGCGTAAAAAATATCGGGAATTTTTCCGCGCGAATAAAAAATTGAACTCGCGGGCGAGCGAAATATCGGGTCTCGATTCCCGATTCCGAAACGACTTGAATAGCGAAACCGGCTTTTCCGGCCGGAAAATGTCTACGGGACACAATGTGGTCCGCGCGACGCACGCCGCGGGCACGTTTAGATTCTCATGGTCGTGCGCGCACTGCAGATTCGCGTGTGTACATAACTTAGTTAGCTACATTGGGAATTACAGCCGGTACACGAGATATTACAGCGCGCTTCGCGTCTATACGAATAACTCCTATATTCCCACGTGGCTCGCGCGCGCGCGCGACCGCGCCACGTGTATGTTCGCCGCTGCAAGCGCGCGCTAACACACGAATATATGTTCTCGCGCATCCGCGCATTGTACGGGACGCACTATGAACTGTGCATCGGTAAGCGGTGCGCTTCATGAATAACGAACGACCGGTCAACAGAAATTCGCCCATTTGTTGTTTCGCCAGCGGATGAAATTCGCTTCTTCTACCGCTATGCGATACCGCGATACAACAAAACTGCGGAAACTCACTGTTGTATTTTGCGATATTCCTTTTTCTTTGCTCTTAAGAAAACTCATCTTTTTTTATCCGAAGAAAAGTGTACAAAACACATATATATATATACATATATACGCGCGCACACTATAACTAAGGAAAAGAATTGCTTCGCGAATCAAGAGAATCGTACAAGTCGAATTCCCTCGCTAATATCGTTTCTAATAATATCACCGACAAAGTTTATAAAGGATTTTCGCAAACTGCACTCTCGTGTTCCCCGTACATCTTTATAGACCCATATACCACCGATGTGCAGAAGCCAAGTGTTAAAACAAGCGATTATGTTACCGACTACGATCCTCGCATGACCGAGTTGCGCCCGTGTGCACGTGCAGTACATGTCACGTATAGGTGGCTAGAGAGTTCGGAAATGATCCCGCACCTTGCACCGCAGAATGGAGTTAAATGTACCGTGCATAAGTAGGTAACGTTTCCGAGACCGGGGGTGCGCAACTTTTCTCCCTCTCGCTCCTCTCGTTTCTTCAGTCCTTCCTACTTATAGGAGGTTGACTTTCTTTTGTCTCGCTTTCCCTGTCTTTTTCGCGCACTCACTTTGCGTCACTTCCGTTTCTTCTCACCCTCGCTTTTCTTCCACGCCGCTTTCGCATCTGACTAACGCCAGGACTCTTTAGCACACGTCCCCATTCTCCGTCGCCTCTGCAATTGCCGCGCATCAACGTGGCGCGCGGTGTTACTCGCGAAGGAAACGCTTTAAGCTCATTCGCGTCATTTGAACTTCGACACAGTGGAACGAGAGAAGGGACTCGCGAGAACGGCGAGATTTTGATGGTCGTTTCGTGCGCGCTCTCGTTTCCATCGACTTTGGCGCCGGTGTGATCGCTCGCGCGCGATTTTCGCTACATTACGCTCAGATATTTCGAGAATTTAATATCGGAACTTATGGAGAGAGAAAATGTAGAGAAAGATAAAATAATATGCGCACGTGAGCATATTATTATATATAAGAGAACGATATAATATAATAAAATAAACACGAAAATTTTTCTCGCTTTAAAATTAATCGTAAATTCCTCGTACGGGGAGATATGAAATTTAAAAATATGAATCGTTGTCATCTTTCGAGAGACTCAATGTATTATATTATATTAAAGTAATAATTAAATTGTAATTATATTAAAGTAATAATTAAAAAAAAGAACTTGCGATGTTTTATAAAACGGCAGAGACGTAAATATAATTTTAAAAATTGCCATGATTATATAAAAAATATAAAAACCTACAAACATGAATCATCTCATTTTACACATACACACGTAATATGCACGAGATTCTCAGTAATAATTTATACATATATAAAGCATTCACTTCACAAATATACAATTCCACAAATGAGAGGAATTGTAATTGCTGATTTTGCTGTAAAACGCACCGTCAAATTCAGAGATAATCGCGTATCACCGCAGAATTTTGACACGGCATACTTTGCGTGTTACGTCTGCATAATTGAATTCGATGTATTATGTGCCGTTGGAGGCCACACTGGATGCTCTATTTAAAATAATACGTTTCAAATCCTCTCGTACAGTCTGCCTGGAACGCGCGCGGCCCGCGAATGCTTCGAATTCAAACGGGGTTTATAAAAGTCGCCGTTTTCAACTTTTGTGCTTTTGTGCTCTTTGCATTTCTCTCATTTTCTCGCACATTAGTCCGTTGGCACAGCAGATACTGTACTTTCTTCTCTCTATCTCTTTCTTTTTCTCTCTTTCTTTCTCTCTCTCTCTCTCTCTTCGTTTTTTTCCGTTCTAAACTCTCTTTCATCGCTCGAGAACTCATCACGCGCGCAACTTGCATAAAGAAGATGCAACAGCGGAAGGTAGATTATTGCATTCGCGCTTCAACACGAAGACGCAAAATTGTTCCCTTTTTCGCATCCCTCTCTCGTATTAAAAAACGCGTGCGATGCCGAGAGAAGTTACAAATAAATTGTACGTTTAACGTTAAATTTTTTTTTTTTTTTTTTTGTTATATAATTTCAGACTTTTGCGCGAAAACACAAAGGACATGTTATTTTCAAGCTGCAACAGCATTTCTCTTTTACAAAAATATATTTTAACCCTATGTGTAACTTACTACACGCATGTAAAAAGATCTTTGCAACAAAACGTGTTCTAATTGCCGCGTTTTCTTTTTATTCTTCTGCATATTGATTTTCTCCGCACGCGTCGCGTAAAAATCTCTCGTTGAAGAGAGCGATTATTTTTTCCCACCGGGAGGAATCGACATTGCTAATAGTCGCTGCGGGCTGTCGCAGATAATCTTTTTTCTTGTCACCATATTGCTTTAATCGACGCGTGTGCGCGCCGCTATTTCCCGTGCAACGCCCCGTCAGGCGCAACGTAAAAAGTGCTCCGATTCGCTTGATTTATGCGACCGTGTTCGACGCGATCTACTACACGCGAATAGGATCAACAGCGATTAATGATTGATTTCTCGTGCAAGAAGTCGCGCGTTTGACATTACAGATTGATTGCCGCGCAACAAATCCGCGGCGCGCAACATTCGAAAATATATCCGGGAGTGCGAATTTTCGCGCGACCGACATAGCTCGCCCACCGAAAACGTTTCTCTTTCCCTTCTGAAGTTTCGTATGTGCAAAAAAATTCCCGTGCGTCGCACACGTCGATAAAACACATTAAATTACGATTATGCGATTATTGGATTATATTTTACATCGCCCCTGACAGCGTTTGACGTATACGTCACGTTATTTTTGCGCTATCGCGACAATAAACCCGAGCGTGTCACGCCTCGCGCTCAAATCGAATTCCCGAAAAATGTTTTAAATATTTTGCCATTTCTTCCGTTGCAAACAGAACTAACTTGATTCCAGCCAACCGCGCGCCGCGTTGAAAAATCGCCTCGTATTTATTAATAGAAAGCGTCAAAACATTTCCGCGTGACAACGCGAAAGCGGGAGCTTCAACAACGCGCGACAACACATCAACGAGAAGAGAAAACAAATCATATTTTTCTCGCGTCGACACAATTTTCCCGCGTATGGACAAATCACGCGCGCAAAGCGAACGCGATATAAATCGCGCATTCGTGTCCGGCTATCATCATCCATTATTATCGTCATCATCGTCGCAAACCAGCGTTTTGCGCGCGCGATTCATTGCGGCGGATGTGCATATTCGCATTTCATGCGACAAGTTTAAACTTTCAAACGCACGTGAGAGTCGTCGCGTCGATGTGCCCGCAACTGCATCTGCCGTGATAAACAACGCAGCGCACAACCAATCAGCGTTTAACGCCGCGGCCGAAATAATTCGTCGATGCATCCCCCGAAAACGAAACACGCGCTCGGTGATGCTCGATAAGATTAAATTGCCGGCCACGCCGTGTGCTCGCGCCTGGCGAAGTGTTCGTTACAAAATATTTATTCGATGTAATTCACGAAATGGCGGCGAAATAGGCGCACGTGTGCGAATTTCGGCGGCGCGTTATCGGTAACCGATTCCAATTACTTTAGACCGCATCTGTCGTGCGCTCGACGTGTGTTGCAACGTTTCTTCGCGGACGAAATTATATTTTTCAGTCCTTTTCTTAACGGAATCTCGAGGTAATTAAGTTTTAAATTAGAAAATTCTGTTGTGAAATTTTACTCGATACTTCGCGGAGATCGCCTCAAAAAAAAAAAAAAATTTAATGCACGGAAAGGAGCGTCGGATCGTTCCAATTATGTAGTCGTTACTCTCTCCGTAAGTATGTCTGTCTGTGACGCTATATAGTTTCGTGAAACATCACTCTCTCGGTAACGATCGTTATCTCCGGCCGCAAACACGCGGGCGATTTAATGCGGACGGAATTGTTTCAGTTTCGAATTTCTAATCGAATGACAGGTGAACTCGCGGAGCGCTAATACGCGTCGTTTCAAGCGCTTCGCGCTGAATTGCGAAACGGGATACTCACTTCTCATATATATATATATATACATATATATGTATGTATGTGTTTACGCCAACTCGTTCGCACACGGTTTTCACGCTGCAGTCGCGTCAAATCGCGCGCGATATATTCGCGAAGCGGATTTTACACACACGTGTCATTTCACAGAAAATTTTCCTTGATCGACACGCGGGAGAGAGCTGTCGTAATTTATTCAGCGCTCGAAACAATTATCGAGCGCGTTTCAATCGCTCCAGAAACCGACTCTTGCGACACAGATCGGCGAACTAAAAGTAAAAAAAAATAATAAATCACTATTGAATAATCGATTGTTTATTTTATTTTATTTTTTTTTAACTTGACTTCTTGCTCTCCTTTTTTAATAGTCGAAAATAATACATTACAGTTTTCAATACCGGTTTATTAATGACGAAAAGGATTTATTATTCAGTTCCTATTTGTCTTAACTGCGAATTTCAATTGAGCTTCGAATTGTGAAATAACGCGCGGCCAGCCGAGCAACTAATACGCGCCATTTCGGCGCGTTTCGCGACGTATTGTGCCACAATGCCATTCGCGCCCAGACGGGGCTGGCCGGTTCGTTAGAGGTCCGTTTGTTTGTCACGGCTCGTAACACACTCTCTCCCGCGTCGCGTTTTACGGCACGCACTCCTAACGCGAGTGCTCGCCCGCACCCTATCGCGACGCGAAGGGAAGCGCGAACGGGGAGTGCGGAGGGAAACGACATTCATAATTTATACGGCTTCACGGGAAATTAGTTATTGTTAACGATAAATTCGGCGACCGCGTTACGCGACTGCTCGCGGCGCGGTCGCGTCGCATCGCCCCGAACGAACGATTATTCCATCGGGCGCATCGGGTTGTGCAAATATTGATATTACGCGAGCATTTTTTGTTTCCTCGCGGCAAATTCCTCTCCTCCGCTTTGCAGCGATCGATAAAAAATAAGCCGCAACGAAGATCATCTCGTGTGTTAGAAATTACGACGTCGCAACACATGATAATTTCATTCAGATCGAGAGTTTTAAGAACCTCTTCCAGGTTTTACATCTAGTTTTGGAAAAAATTATCAATAACGAAGTATTGATAATTTGAACTCTTGCACGTTTCATTCGTCTCAAAATAGTTATTTTCGTGAATAAAAAAAAAATCAATACAACTCTCATATCCTAGAATATTTGCAATCTATCACTATCCATAAACTGCAATTACGACATACACTCGCTGCGAGGCACTTCGTTAACCACTCTGACGCGTGTTTGTTTCGCCTGACCGGTATTCGGCAACAACGTTTACCGGGCGCATCATTTGTATTTCCCGAGAGCGAAATTATTTGCGCGGCGTCTCGTCATCGATCGCCTCGTTTGATGCACGTTAATTGCCGTTTCCGATAAATTTCGCCGGCAAACCGATCGACCGACCCGTTTGGAGGTCCCAGCGCGACCGACAATATGGACCTCATTCGTCTCATCGGCAATCGACGACGACCTTTGCCGTCACCGTTCGGTTACGGCAGTTCAATAATCACTCGTTTCCCGATGAATCTAGACGAGCGCGAGTGTTCATTTCCTTCCTAGACGCCGGTGTGCTCCGTAAACCCCTTTTCGTTGGCCGCCATCTGGGGCACTGGTGGTCGCTCTCAATTTTCGGCATTCGAAATGCCCTATTTCCGGGAAAACGCCATCCATTTGCCGGTTCATCGATAAGAGAGAAAAACGGGTCGATATTAGAGAGAGAGAGAGAGAGAGAAAGAAAGGGGGAAGGGAAAGAGAGCGTATCGCACTTTATACAGATAGCGCGACGCGCCCGATCTGCGACAGTAAATCGACTGCGACGGACGGAAGTTTCAAATTCCGGTAGCTGCAAATCTTCCCCAACACTTTCACGAGACGAAGAAAAGAACGTTCTTAAAGACGCTCGATTGAAGACTATATTTTTCACATTCATCTTCCGGTCTATTGTTAAATCCGACTTGAAGTTTCGACATTGCATTTGTATTATACATCGCGGAGTGTTCGATTGCGATATCTCGTCATAATTATCTCGACCGTTATATCACACATTCATGTAGCTGCAAAATACATCGCCCGTCAAGATATTAGACTGTAAAATTCTGTTTAATTATATAATTCCATCGTAACCTCTTTTTCCACACACACGTTAATTAATTCATTTTAATTTTCAATATTCAGCACGGTAATCCAAGCGGAATTAACAGATAAATCTACACGTAAATTTCACTGCGCGATAAAACCGTAATCTTCCAGATCACACGCACACATACATTCTCACTCGTGCGCGTAATGAGATCTAAACATGTAACAATAATCCGATAAGTAATTGATACGTGAAATATTACTGCTCGAATTTCGCCGAGAAGTTTGAAAAACATTTCTTTCTTTTATTAATGAAAATGTGTATTAATCGAACAACAAATCTTATTTTCGAATAAAATCGAATTATCTTCAATCAAACTTCGCTCGATAAAATTTCACGGTTCGAATTATTCATTTTATCGTATACGTGTGGCGCAAGAAACAGAACTGTTCTACAGAACAGAATCGATGATGAAAAACAGATGATCGCGTACACGATTCGAGAGCGTATAAATTCTTTTCTCACAAGATGCTCACGTCTCCGGCGGCGCCGAGGATGCTGCGAACCGAAATACGCGAAATATGCGAAACTGGCCGCGGCGCGCGAAACAACAACAAGTCCGCCATCGCGGCGGAATTGGGTTATCCACTTTGCGGAAACACGTTTCGCCTGTTCGCGCGTTTGCGTCTCATACATTCCGAGAGCCGCACGAGAAGATCTCTCGTGCAGATGCAGGTGGCGAGGACACGCGCTCTTCAGAAGAGGAGGTGTGGAGGCGGAGGAGGAGGAGAAGATGCAGTGCGGAAGCGCAGTTGCACGCGATGCACAGACGTCTCGCGGTTGCGCCGAGTTAAGACCGGCTTGTTAGGAAAGTTGTATCAAGTTGGAGCGCGCGCTACACCCACCGAGAGACTTCGCTCGAGAGAGCTTCTCTCTACCGAACATATACACATCGCCTCTTCCGCCACCCTCTCGATCTCCACCGGCCTCGAGAAATCCTCCGTAACCGTCACCCGTGTGTTCGCCAACCTCTGCGCCACCAACGCCGAGGTCCGCACCTGCAACCTATACGAAACGCGCATACGCACGTGCGCGCGAGTACGACGCAAGAGAGAGAGCGGATTCACCCTCCGTATTATTACGTAGTCTGGCGTCCAAAATGGAGAGCCCCGTCTGCTTCATTAAGTTCGCGCAAGCGACATACCCGCCGATCCACTTAGAGAGAGAGAGAGAGAGAGAGAGAGAGATTTTGAAAAAAAATTCTGAAGAACAGAGATTTTAACCGCTCGAATGGTACACGACGAGAAGAATTTTTCGAAAAAATATCGTCTCAGTATTTTTTTCTTTCGTAATTTACGATGTTTACTAAATCGTGTAATGGAGAAATAAAGAATATAGATGTGACTCGAATCGTTTTCGATCTTCGTGTTTTAAGGATTAAGTTGCTGTCGCTGCTGTCCATTCAAACAACCGTATATACGAAAGTATAGATGCGATTTATTGGCCGCACGGCTGCGCATAAATTTCTTTCGCCGCGTGATATGTCAGCGCAGTAAAAGCTCCTCTCCGACTTTATCGCCGCGAAATTGTACGAAAACTAGGCCAATCTGTTCACGGCGTATCACGATTTTTATTGAACACGCCCGACACGGTTTTTCGCAACCTTTTCTTCAGGTTCGCCGATGTAATGAAGATGTCACTGTATCGTTTTTGCGTCACTTATAAATATCATAGCAAAAGAAATTTTTTTTATACATCTATAAAAAATATACATATAAGAAAAGGTTTGTGCGTGTGAATAAGCGCGAGTTCACAAAGCGTGTTCGCGAAGAGATACAAAAGTTGAGCGGATTAAATAAAGGAACATTGGCGTAAAACGTGCGTCTTGAAGGACGGAATAAAAGAGAACGGCCGCTGCTGCAGTTTCTAATGAAATGGCAGTGCAATTAGCAAAGTAAAATTTAATTTTAATTATACACATTATTATTAATTGTGTTTTTTTTTTAACTGTTCCCTTGACATTAACGCGCGCCTGCAGAAAGAGAAACGCATCGTATAATGTAAAAGAGCAGCTACAATCTTCAATAGCTGGAATAAAGTCTTTCTTTTATTGTTATTTCTTATGAACCAGATACTTATATGAAATAATATTCAGCCAGAATAGAGAGAGAGAGAGAGAGCAGCGCGCGCGAAGAAATAGGTTTTCTCACAAACGCGATGGTGTAATCGCGTACAACCGAAATAAAATCCTTACGTGTATTAAAGCTTGCGCCGCGTGAAAAGTGGAGCGAAGATAATGGAGACTACCTACGGCTTCGCGTGAGGAAAAATATATCGCCGCGTGTAAATTACGCGCCCGAAGAAACGATGACTCACACATATCCACACACACGTGTGTGGCCGTTCGGTCGGAGCAGCCGAAAACTTAAGAAACGACCCATCGCCTTAAACAGTCGCGCGGTGATAAAACAGTTTCGCGATGCTATTTATTAGTTCTCCTGCGAGTTATGCGTGTAAATGGATATTCGACAAACGTCCCGAACAGAAAGAAGCGCGCGAAGAAGAGGCGCTTGAGAGAGCGAAGGGATAATATAAGTGATCGTGTAATAAAATAAAATCGTCGAGTATTACAGAGTGCGTCAAAGGAAGCGTAGAGGACATTTGAAAAGAACTGCGAATCGAATCGAATGTTATTAAGGTTGATATTCGTGACTGGAATATCACCTGAACAAAAATAAAATTTGAATATTGTCGGTTCATATTTCGTTTTGAAGTTAATTTAAGAGAAATAATTAAATATGTAATAAATATCGTGCTACTATTGCGGCATACGTTGCATCGTTAAGACTCTCATCGTTAAGATCTCAGTTCCTTATAATTTTCACACGCTCAAGAAGGTGCTATTGAGAATCGAGTTTTGCGTGGATCGAATCTAGAATACAGTAACCTCTCGCTGCTGCCAGTCTGACGGAGTTTCTCTTCTAACCCCGACCGCGCGATCACTTCTCTCTTTCTCTCTCTCTCTCTCTCTCTCTCTCTCTCTCTTTCCCTCTCCCTTTCTTTTTCTTTTTCTCTTTCTATCTTTCGGGGAAAGTTGAAAAGTTGTTTCAGACGCCAATTCCGGCGAAGATGAAGACGAACAAAGAACCGCCGCGGAAGCGGCGGGGAAACGTCTTCTTCTCTTTGCTCTGATTTTCATCCGGAGTATAATCCGGACTTTTCCTCGGTCGAAGGAACTGAAAACATTACAGTCGGCTCGAAACTCGCTTCGACCTCCTCTCTCCCCTGTCGACTATCTTCCCTGCGACTATCAATCCGACTTCTATCCCCCTTCTGGTTGCTCGACGACGATCCGCGAAATTTATCAATCTCGATGCCGACGTTCATTCTTCAGCCCGGCGAAATAAACGACCCCGCTCTCTTCCCTCCGAGACGCGTTCGCGCGAGCAATTTGTCAAATCACGCTTGTTTGCTCTAAGCGCTTGCCGAACTCATGGAAACGGATAAGTTCGTCGTTCGACGAAGACCCACCCTTTCGCCCTCATCGGCGACGCGTTCTTCGGCCGCGGCACTAATTAAAGGTCGCGCATTGTCACGAGCGAGCTTTGTTCGCATTTCAATTACGGCCCGGTCGATTTTGTTGAATGAAGCGCCACGAGCCAATCCGAAAGATTCTATCCTTCGTGCTCGCATTGTTCTTATCCCCCTTGTTCATCAGGAATTCGACCGCTTTAAGATACGAGCTTTGATATAGTGCCGCCGGCCCGAAACTCGAAAGCAGAGCGAAATGCACGTTTAAAGCCTGTAGACGAAAGTGATTTTTCGAAAAACGATTACGACGTTTCATCTAATAAATATTTATTTAAATTTTTTCTACAACAGCCTAAAAAAAAAAATTAACGTTAGATGCAAAAGAAGTTTCAGAAACACAATTGTAGCGAAAGAAAGCGACGTGTTTCGCGAATTCGTTGACTAGATAAATCGCGACGATCATTATAGTCGAATTGATTTCAACTAGAAGTTTAAATTCGGCGACATTGAATTTCGCGAATGGGACCGCGAGCCCACGTTCACTTGTGTCGTCAATCTTCGTTTCCGGCTTTACTTACCAGCTTTACTCTTCTCGTCCTTACCGTTCGGGAATATGTCGCGGGAGAGGCTGAGGAGAAGAAAAAAAAAAAGAAAGAAAGAAAATGAATGGCGGAAAGTGCATAGTTCCGCTCGGTCGAATCGAATTTCTTATTTATTCCGCCAAGAGAAGACTCACGTGCAAATCCACGATATCTGTATCGACAGCGGAAACTTGTTCCGCTTGGTTCCTATATAATGTATCTCTCAATGATCACTTTCTTATCGCGCATTTCTCCCCTCTTCGACAAAACTGTCGCGGAAAACTCGCATGTGCGATTGTCGGTGAAAATGTATAAGTAAAACCGTTCAAGTTGACCGTCAGAATAAAATTCGCCGATTTGTATCCGCGTTGGCAATTCATACGACGTTTATTTCTCACGACGTGTCTCGAGTCAAAATTTAGCATCTTTTTTCATGCTTTTTCAGCCTATATGAATTTATCTATATAGAATTAGAATCTCCTCTTTTAAAACTTGATCTTCTATAAGAACGAAAACACATTTGAAAATCGAAGAGAACGAACTCGCACATGTCGACTCAAAAGTCGTCACATAAGTTTAACAGTTTTTATGTTTTTGCTTACTTCCGCGATCTCGGGCTCTTCCGCGCTTCTTTAAATTTTTTAAAACGCTATCTTACATTCATATCCGGCGCTCTCCCTTTTCTTATCTTTTATTTCTGTAATCCGCGCGGAACATAAAGCAGACACGACCCCTCGAACATTTTCCTGAATAGCGATCATTAATACAAGGTCACGTAAGAGAACGAAGTACCCAGTGAAAAGAGGCTCCCGCTCCGACTTCGCTGCTGGTAACGAGCGGAATTAATAAAACGCCACTGTTTGCGAATGTAATTTGCGGGATGGAATCAACGTCTATTTAAGTCCTGATAAAATTACCGACCGGTTAGAGACAGATAGAGCCTCAAAGAGACGGGAATAATATTCATTCATAAATTCTACTCGCGGCCCCGAGGGCGAGCGATTGTATAAGACGCTGAGGCGTAAGGCGCCGCAAGACAGACGGGAATCAGATTGGAGCGCGGCTGCGAGAGACGGGTCGATACTAATTAATCTAATTAACGACGCCAATTTAACCCGCGAGTCGACTCTAATGGCGTTTTCAGCTTACTTTTGCATGAGAGAGAGAGAGAGAGAGACAGAGAGAGAAAGAGGAGAAAGAGAAACACAGTATGATATTTTGGCCAAGTCTGGATTAGCTCGCGCTGCGAAGACGGATTAATTAGGATTTAACTGAGAACGAAAAAGATACACGAGTCCAGAAAAACATATTTTCCTCTCGTTCGAGAAATACAATTATTAGCGCGAAAATTGCACATGATATATTGTTCTGCAAAAAAAAATGTAAGAATTTTACACGAGTAATATAATATAATTAATAATTAAAATATAAGTAATATAATTAATTCAAAAATGTGTTGCAAGAAATTATTTCTCCGATAAAATATTATTATAGTCCATATCTGACTGTGAAAATATATTTTTTCTAGATCTTGTTTAAAATAAAATAAATAATTCCACTAATAATATTCGCGCTTTCAATGTCGAACCGATTCTCAGCTGCGATCGACGTAGAAATTTCGATTGTCTGCAGAAATTGCAGCGAAACAAACTGTTCCAGGACTTTGCGTAAAGTCTGCCAACGCACGCAGAGTCCATACCCCTCGCGGTTTCCACTAATTTCGTAACTAATTACGTCTCATCCTTCGAACTCGACGCGACTACTGCGGCGCGCACCGCCGGCACGGGAACTATTTCGATCCCTTTGAAAGGCTACATTTCAGGTTTGTTTGCGGGAATGAGTAACCGCATGGCGCTTAACATTTTACCAAACATCCAAACGTATTAAAAATACAATCGGAATCGATGTGCATTTCCGAAAGCTCGCTCAACGCTGCGCGCAATTATTGAATTGTGACGAGCGATCCATATGTATAGAAACCCGATTTTCAATCTAAGTTTTTGTAAAAAATAAAGTATTTTAATTTTCTTATTTTTTTTATAACAAGAGAGAATTATTAAACAAATTTATACTAAGACTCGATCGATTGAACATTGTGTTTCATTTGCAAATATACAATTGCGACGTTAGTGTCGCGTTCGAAAAATACGATAAAAAAAACTCCC
>QVOB01018901.1:0-10681 GCA_014839585.1 Pseudomyrmex concolor | reverse complement strand
TAATAATAATAATAATAATAATAATAATAATAATAATTTCATAATCATATATATATATTAATAATGTATATATATTAATATATAATACATAATATAATAAAAATCACTATTATCTCCACCATCGCTATCGTCGTCGTTATCAATAATGTATATTTATAATATTTATACTGTGATGTGTTATGTCTGTGTGTGTTTGCATGTGTGGATCCATACAATTACGTCATCGTATCGCCGTGATTATATATATATATATTTATATAAGTGTATAATTACAATTACAATCGTACTTATTTTAGTATATTCACAACTTAATAATCGATACTTAATATCGCCACCGTTTCTTTTGTTTTTTCTTCTCTCTTTTTTTTTGTTTGTTGCTAAAAACAATACGCAATTTATTGTAGTTTGCCCCTCGTTTCTGTCGTTCTCTCACGATCATCAATTATTATTATTCATTATTATTGTTGTTGCTTAATTGTATGTACAGAAGAGGTATATATTCAATAATATCAATTAGTATCATATAGTATTTATAATAATTTTTAAGTTTACGCTTCACATGACTACTGTGTGTGTGTGTGTGTGTGTGTCTGTTTCTGTGTGTTTGCCCTTCTAAAAACAAAAAAACAAAAAAAATATCGCTTTACACACACCTCTGTAGTAATGTTTTCTCTCTCTTGTGTTTTTCTTCTATTCTACTAGCGCGCATCTCTTTTTTTTCCAGAATTCTTTCATAACTCTCTTTCTTTCTCTCTTTCTCGATCAATAAAACTCGAAAATACATCGGATCTGTTGAACTTTTCAAGAACGAGTTTGCGTCTGCCAAATCATTGATGTCCCGATCGGAGATCGTCAGCGCGAGAAAACGGGACAAATTCCGGCCCGGATGGAATTCCGGTGAGGACGAGGCCGGAGTCGAAAAAAGTGACTCCGGAAGAGTCACGCAGATCGCGGAAGAATGTGAAGTTATTGCTCTGGCGATTGGTCTTTTCCCTTGTCTCGGCAGCGGAGAAACGAGCTGGAAACTCATTCGGGAGCATCGCTGATCGGCAGGCGTTTCTGCGAATCGGTCGAGAATTCAACAATCGATTGATGATTTAATTTGTTCGTCGTAAAACGTCCGAATATTAGAGACACGAGGGAAATTAGTAACGCAAATTTTTTGCCTACAAACGCAAAAGTGTTTTTTTTTTTTTATAATTATACTAAACTCTTTTCGTCACATAAACAAACTGGTTTCGCGAGAAATCGAATGACTAGAATCAAGCTTTTGGAAGTTTCGAAACATCCACCGAGTGTAGCGCTGAAAATCATCTCCGAGCGTGACATCGACCGATTTTGATTCTATATGCGCTTCTACACACTATCTCTTTCTCACTCGCGAAACAAAAGAGCTCTTGGAGAAAGAATTCTTCGTCTGTCTACGATGTCACCGGAAGTACCTTCGCGACGATGGGATCTCCCATCGTTGGCGTTTCCGCCGGCACTACGTTCTACATACGAAGGAACGGGCTCGATAACGGCCTAGAGATCTAGCTTAAGTATTTAACGTAGACACTACGGTGTTCGTGTATGTGTGTACAAGTTTTCTTGTTCTCTCTCTCTTTCTCTCGCTCTCGCTCGCTCACACTCACTGTACTAAAGACTAACTTCTTCTGTTTTTCTCTTTTTTTTTTGTTTTTTTTTTTTGTTTTGTTTTAGACTAAGACGTCGCCTATGCGCGAGATATCTACCTCACCGCTAAATTTAGCAACATGGACATTATTATTTTGTTTCTCTCTATTAATTTTTTTCTCCCTCCACCCTCTCTCCCCTTATTAGATTTTTCATCGTTCAAAATATCCCGTTTTTATTATTATTCGCCTCCGTTTATCGCGCGCTAAGAAAAAAAGAATTATTGTTTATTGAGATTTTCATACTTTTCTCTCATCTCTTTCTCTCGCGCGCGTTTTCGACCGATTAAATTTAAGTAATTATTTAATTACATTGTTATTTCCACGTTTGCGTTCTACGGTATTCTCGATCTTCTCTGGTATTTCTTTTTTCTAGTCAAATGGTATTTTTTTTCTCTAGTCAAATTTTTCTCTTTCTTCTCACTTGTTTTATACCCTAGGCTATATTTATATATATATATATATATATATATATATATAACATAGGATTAATTTTCCCTGGTTTCGGAAGCGATTGAGATGTCATCGGGATTGCCATGAGTGATCGATTCTGTTCTTTCACGAACGCGCAATACGATGATGTCACAAATGAGAGCGTCAAACAGAAGAAGCCGAGAAGCGAAGTACGAAGAAGAAACAAAATTGTTAACTCGATGAAGAAACAATCGATTAAAAAAAAATCACCTAAAGATATATCGCTTTTATTGCTTTTATTGAACTTCGTTCGTGTCTGATTTTCGAAAAAGATTATTCTAACAGCGATACAGCTTTACTTCTTCCATCTAACAAAGAGAAAGTGTGAAAGAATCAATAATGACGTTGTCTTCCAAAGAGCGAAGAGATGTTAGAATTTTACTCTCTCTAAATTATGTTTTCGTCAGTCGCTTCTCGACTATTCAAGCTGAAGTAAAGTTTCTTCTTCAAAGATTCTTCGTCAAAGGCACATGACTGAAAGATACCCGTTATTTTCTATTTTTTTTTTTTTTTTTTTTCTGTTTGACACAATCGATATTGCGCGTTCCGCATCGGATTACAACAATCGTCGTATACAGTCATGTTTTTCTACATATTGAAAAGTGTGAGTTAATAGTAAGGATAGGTTTCGCCGATCGCGATCAATCGATTTATATATCTAAAGAAGAGTGCGTCGCGGAGAGTCGTCGCGCGGCGTTTCACGAAATATACCAGACCCACCCTATCCCTTCCCGCCATCTTCTCTCTTTTCTACATAATTCTCTTGCGAATAATATTTTTTTATTTCTTTTTTTTTTTTTTTTACTTTTATTTATTATCCCTTTACTATTTATTAAGTTATCGTTACTTTACTTGGTTATCGTTTACTCACTACCGTTTATTATCCTTGTTACTACGTTTACTTTAACTATGGAAACGAGAGGAACGTAGTTTATACGAGCTGCCACAACTACGGTATGTATTGTGTGTATGTATTGTGTATATCTGTGTGTGTGTACATAGTAATGTACGCGTGTGTGTAAACTGTGTTTAACCGTGTCTTCTTCCTATATCTGTGTGTGCGTACACGCACATTGTGAGGACGTCCATCGGTGTAATTCGCGGGCCGCGCCTTCTCTCTCCGAAAAAATCGCTTCGATAAAAGTGATAACACGTTTCCGAAACCGGGTAAATATAGTTATCACCTCTTTCTCTTTCGCTCTCATTCTCATTCATTCTCTCTTTCTCTCTCTCTCTCTCTCTCACTCATCTACTTTCTTACGGCGTATATCCAAAAATCTTTAGAAATTCTGACTCTTGCGATATAGGTACAAACGTCGTGGGGACACTTGTTTTTTTTTTCTTCTTTGTATATCGCAGCGCGAAATATTACAAAAAATTCTCGGTTCTGCTCTCCACCTCTCTTCTCCTTTCGTCTCATATATATCACTCGCAGACGGGAAAGAAACGTCACAAGCGATTCAGCGATTCTCAAAAGTGATTTAAAAAAATTGTGCTGGCTCAGAAGGAGCTGGACGAAATTTCATCAGGAATCACGGTTCACCGAGTTTTCCTTTTTTTTTTAACGCGCTCACACTGTGCGAAGAAAAAGGCTTCTGCAGCTTGCAAAATGGAAAAATAGTTGTATCTCTCTTTCTCTCTTTCGCTCCCTCTCTTTCTCTCATCTCCCATTCTCTCTTCCCCAGCCGCGCTTATCTGCACTTTTGGAACAGCTACAACATTTTTCTGAGTTTTTCTTGTTTTCTCTCTCTCTCTCTCTTTCTTGTGTTTGTTTTGTTTTCTTTTTGTTGCTTAAGTTCAACGAGAGTCACCCTGTGAGTACACGAAGGGTCGCAGAAATTACCCTGTGCAGATGCAATGCCCAGAGAGATCTGGGTACGCTTTTTAACTGCTATAAGTATCGTCCGCTGATTAAATATAATTGACTTAACGTGTGTTCAAAAGGGCCCGTTAAAATATATCTCATTATGCATTAGATAAATATATTATGTGTTTTCGCTCTCGGGATGACACGTGCGCAACGAAGTTGAAAATAGCACGCGCTAGTACAAAACACACAGCTGTGCAATAATAAAGTGACACTTTCTGGATGAGAAAAAAAATGAATGCGTCAAACACAGGAAACAAAATGCAAAGTTTTATTCTAGGCACTTGCGCCTTTAATGTTCAAAATCGGGGAGTGGCGTCAAAAATTTTTTACATCTTAAAAGTACGTCGTACGAGTCATTAAGAATGATCCCTTTCTGAAAGACTGTCTTTTTTAATTCGAACATGTGTGTTTTATTAGAATTAGGATCTTCACAAAAAAGACCACATACCCCTAATTTTAAAAACTAAAGACCCGAATTTCTTATATAAAATTTATCTCTTAATTAAACTATAAGTTAGAGGATTGACACTAGAACGCTGAGAAAAAACAGTGATAGTGTCCAGTTGTTTTCATTCTCGTTCTTTTATTTTTGATAAAATATTGTTGTGTAAAATAGAACAATTTGCAATTACGTCTTTTCAGCATTGAATTGAAAAACTGTCGCAGCAAAAATCGTATTAAAGACGTTTTAGTGTCAACGAGACTGTTTTTATCTTAAATTTTGTAATGGAAAAGCTCGCAATAATATCGAAAATATCAGTTATATGAAAGAGAATTGGAGGAAAAGGGGAGATAGTACATTTCGCGAATCTACAACGCGACGCGGTGACTAGCTGAATTTGTAAAGATTTTTGGCGCACTGCTCTCCGCTTCCGTACACGCGCAAAAACGAGACCGCTTAAATTTATAGCTCGTACTTTATAACTTTTTTGTTTTTTTTGTTTTTTTGTTTTTTTTACCGTGTGTGCAATACAAGTACGTGTAATTAGCAATATCATCATTAGACTTTTTATTATAATTAGTGTTACAAAAGCTTGATTATATTTGGATCGGACTGTAGCAATATATTCACATAACTATCGTCGTGGAAAATAAAAATTTAACGTTTACATTATACAATTATTTTTCATCACCATTCGTCGATTCGGTATTTTATTTGTAACTTCCTCCTCGTCAACTCGCGCAATAAATACAATTATTTCATATAATAATCCTCCTCCTCTCATCATTCATCTCAACATCTCATTGGCCCATCCAAACCCGGTCGACCCTCGTCCATTGTAATTTATAATATATACGAGACGATTTCCCAATACTTTTTGTTTGAAAAGTATTGCACCCGTTTGCCAAATTCTTTTCTATACAATTTTTTATACGCGAATCACACACGATCTAATATAAAAGGAATAAAAATTCAATAAACGTCCCTCAAAAATTCGCAAGTTGTGTGAAACAAACTATAAGCGATCTCAATATCGCTCTTCTACACGATCGATTGTATCTATATTCCATCGATTATTGCGTCGATTTACGATCGATTTAGCTCCCGACTCTCTTGCCGATTGCAAAGTACTAAGCACCGTGAGTTCATCGCGCGATATATATATATATATATATATTTATATGTATATATATGTATACGTTGTACGCGAGATTGCACGAAAACAGGAGTGGTATTGCTACCATTCAGCTAAGGATATAAATCGGTGATTGCGGGATCGCAGACTCTCTGATGCTGTTACACGAAACATCGATCGTTGTGACATTGCACTGACTTTTTTTTTCTCTCTTTCTCTCTTTCTGTCGACACGATAAAAGTATAATCAGCAATTCGACAATCCCTTACAAACTACAAAATTGCGAATTACAAAATATCATAGATCGCGCACTGATCTACTGGCACTGATAACGACCGAGACGAAAGCACATAGTGCGGAGATCCGAACAAAAAGTTATAAACACACGCTTACGAAAAAATCGATATCGCGCGAGATATCCGTGCGGACACTTTTTTCTTTTTGTCTCCAACACTAATGTAATAATTAATTAATAATTAGTATTATGTACAAAAATCCTACTTCTCACTTATATGTCGATCGCGTCTCTCTCCACAACGATCAAAACGACGAAAAATCGCGTTCGGTTTCGGAGACTCGACGTGCGATATACATGCGTCTTATTCCTTTATTCTCTCGTTACAATTGCGCGGCATGCATCTCTATCCGCGCGTCATAAAATAAATTAACAAATATACCTAACTTATACATTTATCTTCGCGCTCCCAGCGACTTAACGAAACAAAATCCTAAGGAGCCTCGTCCCGGCGATCGGATTTTATTGCTGCTTACGACAGGACGATCGAGCGACTATATAAGCTCTGGTGATATATAAATTTTCTCTTATCTCCTTATAATATGTGGTATTATATAACCTTTGTTATCCTGTATTCCGAAAGATCGTAGAATAGTCACACGTTAAAGTTACATCTCATGTACATTTATGAATATGATATTCAGAATCATGTGTTCCCGTAAGTGTGCTTACAATAACGATACGAAAAATATATATATAGCATATGTTGTACACGCGCAAACGATAAACGCGCTCGATCGCGTCCTTTCGAAAGTCGGCAACACGCACGATCGATCGGTCATTTAACCCCGCCGGGTCTTTGCGGAAGGTAAAGGAACGATTCAGCCGCCGACGAATTAAAATCTTAAAACTTACACAAGAAGGGGAACGGGACGATATTTCTAAGACATTTTTCTCTTCCGCGTTGACTTTATTGCTGTGAAATACGCGAAAAATATTGTTCAAGATTTGCGGAACGATCGCGGGAAACATTTTACGTCCACTCTCAGAGCGAGGAAAATCGTGTCAAAAGAAAAGTATCAACGTGTACGCGGCCAGAAATCTGAGATAGAAATATCGTGCCGCGATACAAGGACTCAAAAGTTCCCAGAAGAATTATCGAGGGAGAGCTCGCGTCGATAGAAACAGCCGCGTTCAGCAGAAACCAAGCGCTTATAGAAAAAGCGTTTTGTACTTGGTTGTCGTCTACTTTCACAGTTGCAATAGAACAAAACGTAGAAAGCACTGAACACGGTCGATAGAATCGTGGAGAAGAGAAAGGAGAAACTCATCCAAAAGGCCCGGAATGGCAGTAGTTGAAGAGACGACGGTAACGCGCGACACGATAACTTCTTCTTCCGGGTAGTTTTTTATTCTGCCCTCTCTGCCCCGCGAACTCGTTTTCGATCCTCGCAGCTCTCCCGAAGATCTTTCGGAAAAATGTACCATTGTTCTTTCCAGGTTCGGTAACACTGTAAGTGTAAAGCGCAAAAAGCGACGAGGGTGTTTCGGGTCTCCGGTGTGATTTTTCCGCATGGCGGTCGCGAGTCTCGCTTCCCCAAAAGTTATTATTTGTCCAGGAGGTCGTCCAGAGCATTCCAGAAGAGAGAGAAGATCGAGCGGGGGAATCGTTGCAGGGGGAAGGTCTCCAAAGGCTTGTTTTTTATGACCGGGAATATGTTACCCAGAGATTCTAATTTGTTTACTACACTGACATCAAACAAACTCTTCTGTTCTTCGTGTTCTCCCCACGCGCGTTTCTTCCCTTCTCGAAGGAGAGGTTAGAGGGAGATCGGTTTTTTTTTTGTGGACGTCGATTTCTTCTCTTTTCTCTTTCTTCTTCTCATCTTGCCTTTAGTTTTACTGCTTTCTCTCCCTTTTTCGCTACGACGCCTCCGCTATGTCCACGCGGTAGGTCAGACTGTCTAGATACTTCGCAATACATGACGGAAAAAAGTCCGCGGGCGGGCTACAGCACCGCGGTATCTACCGGCTCCCGGCGCTCTCTGACGATTGGGCAACCGCCGCAGGATTGTGGCTTGTCTCGTACTCCATCACTTCCTGATAGATTAGTTCCTTCCACTGGTCCACTGTGTGTTCTCTCTCGTCCACACTATGATCGTATGGACCAGGCGCAGGCTGTAAAACAAATTAGTATTTTTTTTTTTTTAAACAAATAATTGATGCAAAAAGAAAAATTACTGACTAATTGACTCTTGTTACGCTCCTTTTTACAAATTAATGTCAATTTATTTTCCAATTGATTTGTTTGCTTGTTAATTATACGTGAAGAAAGAAAAAAATTTTACTGCGCGCTTTGCTTCGCGAACTTTAATAACCGTAATGAATCAAATGATTCCCACAGCAGCCATCCTTTCGCGATCAATCGATAGAAGCCTACTTACAGCATTAACTTCCCCCTCGTCGTACCAAACGTTTATGTAATTGTGCAGCAACGCCTCATCCACGGAAATGCGTCGTTCCGGGTCGATTACGAGCATGCGCGACAATAGATCCCTGGCTTGGCTCGCTGGAAGAAAAAGGTAAAGAAAAAACCGTGAGAGAAAGAAAATGAGAGAAGAGGTAAAAAACGACGGTGACTACAAGACGACGACAAGAATGCGAATCCTCTCGTCGTTTGTGCACTCAAAACGTGTACACTTCGCGATCGATTCTGCGACGCATAGAACGTCGACTTGGTGACCCACTCACCCTTTAATCTATTGTGCTCCGAAGAGTCAGAAGGGAACAGGACATCTGGAAATAGCCTGTCGAAAGGATAACCGGGATATCGCGGCCTGTTTTCAACGTAATTTCTCACGGTCGGTTGCAGTCGTTGCATGAACTCCTGCGCCGGAGTGCCTAGTTGTTCTGCAAAAACATATATATAATGTGAGAAACATGACACCAGTAAGAACTAAATCTTGTATAAGTAAAATACAAAATATTTTATTTAAAAAAATCGATTAGTCAACGTTGTGTAATTATTTATTGCTATCACAATCTCACCGATAATCTTGTTCCACTGATCAATGTGATCTGTACCCGGGAACAAAACGCCGCCCCTTATCATTTCGCCCATGATACAGCCCACTGACCAAATGTCTACGTTCTCCTTATAGCCCATGCCCAAAATTACCTGACAGAAAAATTTGAGTGAACGAAAGGAATCGATTAGGAAAAAATATATATACATTAAAAAAAAAAAAACGTTACACGAAAAAATTAACTCACCTCTGGCGCCCGATAATACCGTGTGACGACGTAAGGCGTCATCATGAATGTGGTACCAGCGGTCCTTGCCAAGCCGAAGTCGAGAATCTTCAACGTGCAGTCGGATTTCACAACAATATTGCTTGGCTTTAAATCCTATATGAAAATGAAAACCGCAATTTAATAATTCGTTTCATGATTTAAATCTCACATTCGGAAAAGAATAGAGTAATTGCAATTTGTTGAAACAACAAACGAAAATGCCACAAACACACGAATTTCAAGGTAATTAATTGTAATAACAAAGTATACCGCGTAGCAGATTAATCAGACTTGATTGTGTGAATATTAATTTTGAAAGTGTGTAATTAGCGCGCTAGTTTCGTGATCACCACGCGCTACGCGCGCGTGTTTCACATTTTTAATGAGCGACGCGTTGCCGGTTTTAGCTATTCTATTATACTCGCGTGACGCGGCGGAAAATTAATCGGAACGACGCAAGTTATTTCCTTTTGCCGCAACAAAAATAACAGCAGCAATAATAACAACAAGACAGATATACAATATGCAGAAACGGACGTCGCTAATGAATCTGGTTACGGCGAATTAAACGGCCCCGGCAGTTATGCAATTTTCATCGGGGAGGCGCAACGGCGGCGCCGCCGCCGCCGCCGCCGCCGTCGCCAGCAGCACAGCAAGAGCATCACCCACCCTATGAATAATGCCGGCGGAGTGCAAGTGCTTGATGCCGCACAGCATCTGGTAGAGGAGGTAGGACATACGCTCGTGATCCAAATCCATTTGGATCACCTGGCACAGGTTCGCGTCCATGAGTTCCATCACCAGGTACACGTCCTGAAACTCGTCCAGCGACCGCTGCGGCGTGAATGCATTCAGGAGACCGATTATCTGCAAAGTGACAAGCCGCCAAATCGAGGATGCATTTCTGAGACGACATTTTTTTTTTTAATCTCTTTTAATTATATAACGAACGATTGTACAAACAATTATAAATAAGAGAAGATGAAACAGAGGACAAATGCGAATCAAAACACAAGATGTACATACGCGTGTGTTATTTATTGAATATAAAACCAAATGATCCTCTGTTTTTCTTCTACAATGTACAAACAATACCTAATAGAGAAAATTATAACACCGCAAATAACGAGACAAATACATTTTCAACATACGCACGCACACGCGTGTCAAAATAAATGTATTAAAAATCGGGAACGGGATTAAAAACTTACATTTTTGTGATTGACCAGCTTCATAAGTTTGAACTCTCTGTAGGCCCTTTTCGCGTGCGTCACATTTTGAAAAGGTCTGGATAGTTTCTTGATCGCAACATTTTGCGCAGTGACAGTGTCGTACGCCGCGCTGCAACACAGAGATGCAAAAAAAAGAAACTCAAGACCAGCGATTTAATTAATTGTGCAACTTGACATACATATCTTAATAAAATCTTTTTTTTCTCTCCTGTGAATTTACCTCTTCCGAAATATAAGCCATTTATGTGTAAATTAATGATAATTGTAATCAATTTTCTTACATTGCAAATTTTGTTATTTATCGCAAAACTGCAAGCCTGTCAAGA